>JAGTYA010000897.1:0-16386 GCA_024291935.2 Okapia johnstoni | reverse complement strand
ATATTCAGCCAGATGCAGCCTTGCAGGGTCTCTTCCTTAGAGTCAAAAAAGGTAGCCCAAGGGACTGCTTATTCAGTCTTCCCTGGTGCAAGAGGTGTTTGGCTGTGAAACGCCAGAACAATGGCTCTGATCCCAGGGCCTCAGTTTCCCAGTCAGAACGGACCTAGTCTCCAGAGCTCTCTGCTACAGAGCAGACATGGGGAAATAGCTCTGAGGAGGGTTCCTTGAGGCTCCAGGGCCTTGGGGAAGCCCTACCCGGGTGCTTGGGGCCTAGGCACTGTGGCCTCTTTCACTGACTTTCCAGGTATCACTTCCCAGCCCCTTGTGATTTTCAGCCAGATGCAGCCTTGCAGGGTCTCTTCCTTAGAGTCAAAAAAGGTAGCCCAAGGGACTGCTTATTCAGTCTTCCCTGGTGCAAGAGGTGTTTGGCTGTGAAGACGCCAGAACAATGGCTCTGCTCCCAGGGCCTCAGTTTCCCAGTCAGAACAGACCTAGTCTCCAGAGCTCTCTGCTACAGAGCAGACATGGGGAAAAAGCGCTGTGGAGGGTGCCTTCACGTTCCAGGGCACTGTCGAAGCCTTACCTGGGCTTTGGAGCCTAGGCACTGTGGCCTCTTTCACTGACTTTCCAGGTATCACTTCCCAGCCCCTTGTGATTTTCAGCCAGATGCAGCCTTGCAGGGTCTCTTCCTTAGAGTCAAAAAAGGTAGCCCAAGGGACTGCTTATTCAGTCTTCCCTGGTGCAAGAGGTGTTTGGCTGTGAAGACGCCAGAACAATGGCTCTGCTCCCAGGGCCTCAGTTTCCCAGTCAGAACAGACCTAGTCTCCAGAGCTCTCTGCTACAGAGCAGACATGGGGAAAAAAGCGCTGTGGGAGGGTGCCTTCACGTTCCAGGGCACTGTCGAAGCCTTACCTGGGCTTTGGAGCCTAGGCACTGTGGCCTCTTTCACTGACTTTCCAGGTATCACTTCCCAGCCCCTTGTGATTTTCAGCCAGATGCAGCCTTGCAGGGTCTCTTCCTTAGAGTCAAAAAAGGTAGCCCAAGGGACTGCTTATTCAGTCTTCCCTGGTGCAAGAGGTGTTTGGCTGTGAAGACGCCAGAACAATGGCTCTGCTCCCAGGGCCTCAGTTTCCCAGTCAGAACAGACCTAGTCTCCAGAGCTCTCTGCTACAGAGCAGACATGGGGAAAAAGCGCTGTGGAGGGTGCCTTCACGTTCCAGGGCACTGTCGAAGCCTTACCTGGGCTTTGGAGCCTAGGCACTGTGGCCTCTTTCACTGACTTTCCAGGTATCACTTCCCAGCCCCTTGTGATTTTCAGCCAGATGCAGCCTTGCAGGGTCTCTTCCTTAGAGTCAAAAAAGGTAGCCCAAGGGACTGCTTATTCAGTCTTCCCTGGTGCAAGAGGTGTTTGGCTGTGAAGACGCCAGAACAATGGCTCTGCTCCCAGGGCCTCAGTTTCCCAGTCAGAACAGACCTAGTCTCCAGAGCTCTCTGCTACAGAGCAGACATGGGGAAATAGCTCTGAGGAGGGTTCCTTGACGTTCCAGGGCACTGGGGAAGCCCTTACCTGGGTGCTGGGGCCTAGGCACTGTGGCCTCTTTCACTGACTTTCCAGGTATCACTTCCCAGCCCCTTGTGATTTTCAGCCAGATGCAGCCTTGCAGGGTCTCTTCCTTAGAGTCAAAAAAGGTAGCCCAAGGGACTGCTTATTCAGTCTTCCCTGGTGCAAGAGGTGTTTGGCTGTGAAGACGCCAGAACAATGGCTCTGCTCCCAGGGCCTCAGTTTCCCAGTCAGAACAGACCTAGTCTCCAGAGCTCTCTGCTACAGAGCAGACATGGGGAAAAAGCTCTGAGGAGGGTTCCTTCACGTTCCAGGGCACTGGGAAGCCTTACCTGGGCTTTGGGCCTAGGCACTGTGGCCTCTTTCACTGACTTTCCAGGTATCACTTCCCAGCCCCTTGTGATTTTCAGCCAGATGCAGCCTTGCAGGGTCTCTTCCTTAGAGTCAAAAAAGGGTAGCCCAAGGGACTGCTTATTCAGTCTTCCCTGGTGCAAGAGGTGTTTGGCTGTGAAGACGCCAGAACAATGGCTCTGCTCCCAGGGCCTCAGTTTCCCAGTCAGAACAGACCTAGTCTCCAGAGCTCTCTGCTACAGAGCAGACATGGGGAAAAAGCGCTGTGGGAGGGTGCCTTCACGTTCCAGGGCACTGTCGAAGCCTTACCTGGGCTTTGGAGCCTAGGCACTGTGGCCTCTTTTTCACTGACTTTCCAGGTATCACTTCCCAGCCCCTTGTGATTTTCAGCCAGATGCAGCCTTGCAGGGTCTCTTCCTTAGAGTCAAAAAAGGTAGCCCAAGGGACTGCTTATTCAGTCTTCCCTGGTGCAAGAGGTGTTTGGCTGTGAAGACGCCAGAACAATGGCTCTGCTCCCAGGGCCTCAGTTTCCCAGTCAGAACAGACCTAGTCTCCAGAGCTCTCTGCTACAGAGCAGACATGGGGAAAAAGCTCTGAGGAGGGTTCCTTGAGGCTCCCTGCCTGTGGGGAAGCCCTACCCGGGTGCTGGGGCCTAGGCACTGTGGCCTCTTTCACTGACTTTCCAGGTATCACTTCCCAGCCCCTTGTGATTTTCAGCCAGATGCAGCCTTGCAGGGTCTCTTCCTTAGAGTCAAAAAAGGTAGCCCAAGGGACTGCTTATTCAGTCTTCCCTGGTGCAAGAGGTGTTTGGCTGTGAAGACGCCAGAACAATGGCTCTGCTCCCAGGGCCTCAGTTTCCCAGTCAGAACAGACCTAGTCTCCAGAGCTCTCTGCTACAGAGCAGACATGGGGAAAAGCTCTGAGGAGGGTTCCTTGAGGCTCCCTGCCTTGGGGAAAGCCCTACCCGGGTGCTGGGGCCTAGGCACTGTGGCCTCTTTCACTGACTTTCCAGGTATCACTTCCCAGCCCCTTGTGATTTTCAGCCAGATGCAGCCTTGCAGGGTCTCTTCCTTAGAGTCAAAAAAGGTAGCCCAAGGGACTGCTTATTCAGTCTTCCCTGGTGCAAGAGGTGTTTGGGCTGTGAAGACGCCAGAACAATGGCTCTGCTCCCAGGGCCTCAGTTTCCCAGTCAGAACAGACCTAGTCTCCAGAGCTCTCTGCTACAGAGCAGACATGGGGAAATAGCTCTGAGGAGGGTTCCTTGAGGCTCCCTGGGCTTGGGGAAGCCCTACCCGGGTGCTGGGCCTAGGCACTGTGGCCTCTTTCACTGACTTTCCAGGTATCACTTCCCAGCCCCTTGTGATTTTCAGCCAGATGCAGCCTTGCAGGGTCTCTTCCTTAGAGTCAAAAAAGGTAGCCCAAGGGACTGCTTATTCAGTCTTCCCTGGTGCAAGAGGTGTTTGGCTGTGAAGACGCCAGAACAATGGCTCTGCTCCCAGGGCCTCAGTTTCCCAGTCAGAACAGACCTAGTCTCCAGAGCTCTCTGCTACAGAGCAGACATGGGGAAAAAGCGCTGAGGAGGGTGCCTTCACGTTCCCTGGCACTGTCGAAGCCCTACCCGGGCTTTGGGGCCTAGGCACTGTGGCCTCTTTCACTGACTTTCCAGGTATCACTTCCCAGCCCCTTGTGATTTTCAGCCAGATGCAGCCTTGCAGGGTCTCTTCCTTAGAGTCAAAAAAGGTAGCCCAAGGGACTGCTTATTCAGTCTTCCCTGGTGCAAGAGGTGTTTGGCTGTGAAGACGCCAGAACAATGGCTCTGCTCCCAGGGCCTCAGTTTGACTATGCTCCCAGGGCCTCAGTTACCCAGTCAGAACAGACCTAGTCTCCAGAGCTCTCTGCTACAGAGGAGACATGTGGAAAAAGCGCTGTGGAGGGTGCCTTCACGTTCCAGGGCACTGTCAAAGCCTTACCTGGGCTTTGGAGTCTAGGCACTGTGGCCTCTTTCACTGACTTTCCAGGTATCACTTCCCAGCCCCTTGTGATTTTCAGCCAGATGCAGCCTTGCAGGGGGTCTCTTCCTTAGAGTCAAAAAAGGTAGCCCAAGGGACTGCTTATTCAGTCTTCCCTGGTGCAAGAGGTGTTTGGCTGTGAAGACGCCAGAACAATGGCTCTGCTCCCAGGGCCTCAGTTTCCCAGTCAGAACAGACCTAGTCTCCAGAGCTCTCTGCTACAGAGCAGACATGGGGAAATAGCTCTGAGGAGGGTTCCTTGAGGCTCCCCGCCTTGGGGAAGCCCTACCCGGGTGCTTGGGCCTAGGCACTGTGGCCTCTTTCACTGACTTTCCAGGTATCACTTCCCAGCCCCTTGTGATTTTCAGCCAGATGCAGCCTTGCAGGGTTTCTTCCTTAGAGTCAAAAAAGGTAGCCCAAGGGACTGCTTATTCAGTCTTCCCTGGTGCAAGAGGTGTTTGGCTGTGAAGACGCCAGAACAATGGCTCGGCTCCCAGGGCCTCAGTTTCCCAGTCAGAACAGACCTAGTCCCAGAGCTCTCTGCTACAGAGCAGACATGGGGAAAAAGCGCTGTGGAGGGTGCCTTCACGTTCCAGGGCACTGTCGAAGCCTTACCTGGGATTTGGAGCCTAGGCACAGTGGCCTCTTTCACTGACTTTCCAGGTATCACTTCCCAGCCCCTTGTGATATTCAGCCAGATGCAGCCTTGCAGGGTCTCTTCCTTAGAGTCAAAAAAGGTAGCCCAAGGGACTGCTTATTCAGTCTTCCCTGGTGCAAGAGGTGTTTGGCTGTGAAGACACCAGAGCAATGGCTCTGCTCCCAGGGCCTCAGTTACCAGTCAGAACAGACCTAGTCTCCAGAGCTCTCTGCTACAGAGGAGACATGTGGAAAAAGCGCTGTGGAGGTTGCCTTCACGTTCCAGGGCACTGTCAAAGCCTTACCTGGGCTTTGGAGTCTAGGCACTGTGGCCTCTTTCACTGACTTTCCAGGTATCACTTCCCAGCCCCTTGTGATTTTCAGCCAGATGCAGCCTTGCAGGGTCTCTTCCTTAGAGTCAAAAAAGGTAGCCCAAGGGACTGCTTATTCAGTCTTCCCTGGTGCAAGAGGTGTTTGGCTGTGAAGACGCCAGAACAATGGCTCTGCTCCCAGGGCCTCAGTTTCCCAGTCAGAACAGACCTAGTCTCCAGAGCTCTCTGCTACAGAGCAGACATGGGGAAAAAGCGCTGTGGAGGGTGCCTTCACGTTTCAGGGCACTGTCGATGCCTCACCTGGGCTTTGGAGCCTAGGCACTGTGGCCTCTTTCACTGACTTTTCAGGTATCACTTCCCAGCCCCTTGTGATTTTCAGCCAGATGCAGCCTTGCAGGGTCTCTTCCTTAGAGTCAAAAAAGGTAGCCCAAGGGACTGCTTATTCAGTCTTCCCTGCTGCAAGAGGTGTTTGGCTGTGAAGACGCCAGAACAATGGCTCTGCTCCCAGGGCCTCAGTTTCCCAGTCAGAACAGACCTAGTCTCCAGAGCTCTCTGCTACATAGCAGACATGGGGAAAAAAAAAAGCGCTGTGGAGGGTGCCTTCACGTTCCAGGGCACTGTCGAAGCCTTACCTGGGCTTTGGAGCCTCGGCAGTGTGGCCTCTTTCACTGACTTTCCAGGTATCACTTCCCAGCCCCTTGTGATTTTCAGCCAGATGCAGCCTTGCAAGGTCTCTTCCTTAGAGTCAAAAAAGGTAGCCCAAGGGACTGCTTATTCAGTCTTCCCTGGTGCAAGAGGTGTTTGGCTGTGAAGACGCCAGAACAATGGCTCTGCTCCCAGGGCCTCAGTTTCCCAGTTAGAACAGACCTAGTCTCCAGAGCTCTCTACTACAGAGCAGACATGGGGAAATATCTCTGAGGAGGGTTCCTTGAGGCTCCCTGCCTTGGGGAAGCCCTACCCGGGTGCTGGGGCCTAGGCACTGTGTCCTCTTTCACTGACTTTCCAGGTATCACTTCCCAGCCCCTTGTGATTTTCAGCCAGATGCAGCTTTGCAGGGTCTCTTCCTTAGAGTCAAAAAAGGTAGCCCAAGGGACTGCTTATTATTCAGTCTTCCCTGGTGCAAGTGGTGTTTGGCTGTGAAGACGCCAGAACAATGGCTCTGCTCCCAGGGCCTCAGTTTCGCAGTCAGAACAGACCTAGTCTCCAGAGCTCTCTGCTACAGAGCAGACATGGGGAAATAGCTCTGAGGAGGGTTCCTTGAGGCTCCCTGCCTTGGGGAAGCCCTACTCGGGTGCTGGGGCCTAGGCACTGTGGCCTCTTTCACTGACTTTCCAGGTACCACTTCCCAGCTCCTTGTGATTTTCAGCCAGATGCAGCCTTGCAGGGTCTCTTCCTTAGAGTCAAATAAGGTAGCCCAAGGGACTGCTTATTCAGTCTTCCCTGGTGCAAGAGGTGTTTGGCTGTGAAGACACCAGAACAATGACTATGCTCCCAGGGCCTCAGTTTCCCAGTCAGAACAGACCTAGTCTCCAGAGCTCTCTGCTACAGAGGAGACATGTGGAAAAAGCGCTGTGGAGGGTGCCTTCACGTTCCAGGGCACTGTCAAAGCCTTACCTGGGCTTTGGAGTCTAGGCACTGTGGCCTCTTTCACTGACTTTCCAGGTATCACTTCCCAGCCCCTTGTGATTTTCAGCCAGATGCAGCCTTGCAGGGTCTCTTCCTTAGAGTCAAAAAAGGTAGCCCAAGGGACTGCTTATTCAGTCTTCCCTGGTGCAAGAGGTGTTTGGCTGTGAAGACGCCAGAACAATGGCTCTGCTCCCAGGGCCTCAGTTTCCCAGTTAGAACAGACCTAGTCTCCAGAGCTCTCTACTACAGAGCAGACATGGGGAAATATCTCTGAGGAGGGTTCCTTGAGGCTCCCTGCCTTGGGGAAGCCCTACCCGGGTGCTGGGGCCTAGGCACTGTGTCCTCTTTCACTGACTTTCCAGGTATCACTTCCCAGCCCCTTGTGATTTTCAGCCAGATGCAGCTTTGCAGGGTCTCTTCCTTAGAGTCAAAAAAGGTAGCCCAAGGGACTGCTTATTCAGTCTTCCCTGGTGCAAGAGGTGTTTGGCTGTGAAGACGCCAGAACAATGGCTCTGCTCCCAGGGCCTCAGTTTCCCAATCAGAACAGACCTAGTCTCCAGAGCTCTCTGCTACAGAGCAGACATGGGGAAATAGCTCTGAGGAGGGTTCCTTGAGGCTCCCTACCTTGGGGAAGCCCTACTCGGGTGCTGGGGCCTAGGCACTGTGGCCTCTTTCACTGACTTTCCAGGTTTCACTTCCAGCCCCTTGTGATTTTCAGCCAGATGCAGCCTTGCAGGGTCTCTTCCTTAGAGTCAAATAAGGTAGCCCAAGGGACTGCTTATTCAGTCTTCCCTGGTGCAAGAGGTGTTTGGCTGTGAAGACACCAGAACAATGACTATGCTCCCAGGGCCTCAGTTACCCAGTCAGAACAGACCTAGTCTCCAGAGCTCTCTGCTACAGAGGAGACATGTGGAAAAAGCGCTGTGGAGGGTGCCTTCAAGTTCCAGGGCACTGTCAAAGCCTTACCTGGGCTTTGGAGTCTAGGCACTGTGGCCTCTTTCACTGACTTTCCAGGTATCACTTCCCAGCCCCTTGTGATTTTCAGCCAGATGCAGCCTTGCAGGGTCTCTTCCTTAGAGTCAAAAAAGGTAGCCCAAGGGACTGCTTATTCAGTCTTCCCTGGTGCAAGAGGTGTTTGGCTGTGAAGACGCCAGAACAATGGCTCTGCTCCCAGGGCCTCAGTTTCCCAGTCAGAACAGACCTAGTCTCCAGAGCTCTCTGCTACAGAGCAGACATGGGGAAATAGCTCTGAGGAGGGTTCCTTGAGGCTCCCCGCCTTGGGGAAGCCCTACCCGGGTGCTTGGGCCTAGGCACTGTGGCCTCTTTCACTGACTTTCCAGGTATCACTTCCCAGCCCCTTGTGATTTTCAGCCAGATGCAGCCTTGCAGGGTTTCTTCCTTAGAGTCAAAAAAAAGGTAGCCCAAGGGACTGCTTATTCAGTCTTCCCTGGTGCAAGAGGTGTTTGGCTGTGGCTGAGACGCCAGAACAATGGCTCGGCTCCCAGGGCCTCAGTTTCCCAGTCAGAACAGACCTAGTCTCCAGAGCTCTCTGCTACAGAGCAGACATGGGGAAATAGCTCTGAGGAGGGTTCCTTGAGGCTCCCTGCCTTGGGGAAGCCCTACCCGGGTGCTGGGGCCTAGGCACTGTGGCCTCTTTCACTGACTTTCCAGGTATCACTTCCCAGCCCCTTGTGATTTTCAGCCAGATGCAGCCTTGCAGGGTCTCTTCCTTAGAGTCAAAAAAGGTAGCCCAAGGGACTGCTTATTCAGTCTTCCCTGGTGCAAGAGGTGTTTGGCTGTGAAGACGCCAGAACAATGGCTCTGCTCCCAGGGCCTCAGTTTCCCAGTCAGAACAGACCTAGTCTCCAGAGCTCTCTGCTACAGAGCAGACATGGGGAAAAAGCGCTGTGGAGGGTGCCTTCACGTTCCAGGGCACTGTCGAAGCCTTACCTGGGCTTTGGAGCCTCGGCACACTGTGGCCTCTTTCACTGACTTTCCAGGTATCACTTCCCAGCACCTTGTGATTTTCAGCCAGATGGAGCCTTGCAGGGTCTCTTCCTTAGAGTCAAAAAAGGTAGCCCAAGGGACTGCTTATTCAGTCTTCCCTGGTGCAAGAGGTGTTTGGCTGTGAAGACGCCAGAAACAATGGCTCTGCTCCCAGGGCCTCAGTTTCCCAGTCAGAACAGACCTAGTCTCCAGAGCTCTCTGCTACAGAGCAGACATGGGGAAATAGCTCTGAGGAGGGTTCCTTGAGGCTCCCTGCCTTGGGGAAGCCCTACCCGGGTGCTGGGGCCTAGGCACTGTGGCCTCTTTCACTGACTTTCCAGGTATCACTTCCCAGCCCCTTGTGATTTTCAGCCAGATGCAGCCTTGCAGGGTCTCTTCCTTAGAGTCAAAAAAGGGGAGCCCAAGGGAACTGCTTATTCAGTCTTCCCTGGTGCAAGAGGTGTTTGGCTGTGAAGACGCCAGAACAATGGCTCTGCTCCCAGGGCCTCAGTTTCCCAGTCAGAACAGACCTAGTCTCCAGAGCTCTCTGCTACAGAGCAGACATGGGGAAAAAAGCGCTGTGGAGGGTGCCTTCACGTTCCAGGGCACTGTCGAAGCCTTACCTGGGCTTTGGAGCCTAGGCACTGTGGCCTCTTTCACTGACTTTCCAGGTATCACTTCCCAGCCCCTTGTGATTTTCAGCCAGATGCAGCCTTGCAGGGTCTCTTCCTTAGAGTCAAAAAAGGTAGCCCAAGGGACTGCTTATTCAGTCTTCCCTGGTGCAAGGGGTGTTTGGCTGTGAAGACGCCAGAACAATGGCTCTGCTCCCAGGGCCTCAGTTTCCCAGTCAGAACAGACCTAGTCTCCAGAGCTCTCTGCTACAGAGCAGACATGGGGAAATAGCTCTGAGGAGGGTTCCTTGAGGCTCCCTGCCTTGGGGAAGCCTTACCTGGGCTTTGGGAGCCTAGGCACTGTGGCCTCTTTCACTGACTTTCCAGGTATCACTTCCCAGCCCCTTGTGATTTTTTCAGCCAGATGCAGCCTTGCAGGGTCTCTTCCTTAGAGTCAAAAAAGGTAGCCCAAGGGACTGCTTATTCAGTCTTCCCTGGTGCAAGAGGTGTTTGGCTGTGAAGACGCCAGAACAATGGCTCTGCTCCCAGGGCCTCAGTTTCCCAGTCAGAACAGACCTAGTCTCCAGAGCTCTCTGCTACAGAGCAGACATGGGGAAAAAAGCGCTGTGGAGGGTGCCTTCACGTTCCAGGGCACTGTCGAAGCCTTACCTGGGCTTTGGAGCCTAGGCACTGTGGCCTCTTTCACTGACTTTCCAGGTATCACTTCCCAGCCCCTTGTGATTTTCAGCCAGATGCAGCCTTGCAGGGTCTCTTCCTTAGAGTCAAAAAAGGGAGCCCAAGGGACTGCTTATTCAGTCTTCCCTGGTGCAAGAGGTGTTTGGCTGTGAAGACGCCAGAACAATGGCTCTGCTCCCAGGGCCTCTCAGTTTCCCAGTCAGAACAGACCTAGTCTCCAGAGCTCTCTGCTACAGAGCAGACATGGGGAAAAAGCGCTGTGGAGGGTGCCTTCACGTTCCAGGGCACTGTCGAAGCCTTACCTGGGATTTGGAGCCTAGGCACTGTGGCCTCTTTCACTGACTTTCCAGGTATCACTTCCCAGCCCCTTGTGATTTTCAGCCAGATGCAGCCTTGCAGGGTCTCTTCCTTAGAGTCAAAAAAGGTAGCCCAAGGGACTGCTTATTCAGTCTTCCCTGGTGCAAGAGGTGTTTGGCTGTGAAGACGCCAGAACAATGGCTCTGCTCCCAGGGCCTCAGTTTCCCAGTCAGAACAGACCTAGTCTCCAGAGCTCTCTGCTACAGAGCAGACATGGGGAAAAAGCTCTGAGGAGGGTGCCTTCACGTTCCAGGGCACTGTCGAAGCCTTACCTGGGCTTTGGGGCCTAGGCACTGTGGCCTCTTTCACTGACTTTCCAGGTATCATCACTTCCCAGCCCCTTGTGATTTTCAGCCAGATGCAGCCTTGCAGGGTCTCTTCCTTAGAGTCAAAAAAGGTAGCCCAAGGGACTGCTTATTCAGTCTTCCCTGGTGCAAGAGGTGTTTGGCTGTGAAGACGCCAGAACAATGGCTCTGCTCCCAGGGCCTCAGTTTCCCAGTCAGAACAGACCTAGTCTCCAGAGCTCTCTGCTACAGAGCAGACATGGGGAAAAAGCGCTGTGGAGGGTGCCTTCACGTTTCAGGGCACTGTCGATGCCTCACCTGGGCTTTGGAGCCTAGGCACTGTGGCCTCTTTCACTGACTTTCCAGGTATCACTTCCCAGCCCCTTGTGATTTTCAGCCAGATGCAGCCTTGCAGGGTCTCTTCCTTAGAGTCAAAAAAGGTAGCCCAAGGGACTGCTTATTCAGTCTTCCCTGCTGCAAGAGGTGTTTGGCTGTGAAGACGCCAGAACAATGGCTCTGCTCCCAGGGCCTCAGTTTCCCAGTCAGAACAGACCTAGTCTCCAGAGCTCTCTGCTACATAGCAGACATGGGGAAAAAAGCGCTGTGGAGGGTGCCTTCACGTTCCAGGGCACTGTTGAAGCCTTACCTGGGCTTTGGAGCCTCGGCACTGTGGCCTCTTTCACTGACTTTCCAGGTATCACTTCCCAGCCCCTTGTGATTTTCAGCCAGATGCAGCCTTGCAGGTCTCTTCCTTAGAGTCAAAAAAGGTAGCCCAAGGGACTGCTTATTCAGTCTTCCCTGGTGCAAGAGGTGTTTGGCTGTGAAGACGCCAGAACAATGGCTCTGCTCCCAGGGCCTCAGTTTCCCAGTCAGAACAGACCTAGTCTCCAGAGCTCTCTACTACAGAGCAGACATGGGGAAAAAAAATCTCTGAGGAGGGTTCCTTGAGGCTCCCTGCCTTGGGGAAGCCCTACCCGGGTGCTGGGGCCTAGGCACTGTGGCCTCTTTCACTGACTTTCCAGGTATCACTTCCCAGCCCCTTGTGATTTTCAGCCAGATGCAGCTTTGCAGGGTCTCTTCCTTAGAGTCAAAAAAGGTAGCCCAAGGGACTGCTTATTCAGTCTTCCCTGGTGCAAGAGGTGTTTGGCTGTGAAGACGCCAGAACAATGGCTCTGCTCCCAGGGCCTCAGTTTCCCAGTCAGAACAGACCTAGTCTCCAGAGCTCTCTGCTACAGAGCAGACATGGGGAAAAAGCTCTGAGGAGGGTTCCTTGAGGCTCCCTGCCTTGGGGAAGCCCTACTCGGGTGCTGGGGCCTAGGCACTGTGGCCTCTTTCACTGACTTTCCAGGTATCACTTCCCAGCCCCTTGTGATTTTCAGCCAGATGCAGCCTTGCAGGGTCTCTTCCTTAGAGTCAAAAAAGGTAGCCCAAGGGACTGCTTATTCAGTCTTCCCTGGTGCAAGAGGTGTTTGGCTGTGAAGACGCCAGAACAATGGCTCTGCTCCCAGGGCCTCAGTTTCCCAGTCAGAACAGACCTAGTCTCCAGAGCTCTCTGCTACAGAGCAGACATGGGGAAAAAGCGCTGTGGAGGGTGCCTTCACGTTCCAGGGCACTGTCGAAGCCTTACATGGGCTTTGGAGCCTCGGAACTGTGGCCTCTTTCACTGACTTTCCAGGTATCACTTCCCAGCCCCTTGTGATTTTCAGCCAGATGCAGCCTTGCAGGGTCTCTTCCTTAGACTCAAAAAAGGTAGCCCAAGGGACTGCTTATTCAGTCTTCCCTGGTGCAAGAGGTGTTTGGCTGTGAAGACGCCAGAACAATGGCTCTGCTCCCAGGGCCTCAGTTTCCCAGTCAGAACAGACCTAGTCTCCAGAGCTCTCTACTACAGAGCAGACATGGGGAAATAGCTCTGAGGAGGGTTCCTTGAGGCTCCCTGCCTTGGGGAAGCCCTACCCAGGTGCTGGGGCCTAGGCACTGTGGCCTCTTTCACTGACTTTCCAGGTATCACTTCCCAGCCCCTTGTGATTTTCAGCCAGATGCAGCTTGCAGGGTCTCTTCCTTAGAGTCAAAAAAGGTAGCCCAAGGGACTGCTTATTCAGTCTTCCCTGGTGCAAGAGGTGTTTGGCTGTGAAGACGCCAGAACAATGGCTCTGCTCCCAGGGCCTCAGTTTCCCAGTCAGAACAGACCTAGTCTCCAGAGCTCTCTGCTACAGAGAGCAGACATGGGGAAAAAGCTCTGAGGAGGGTTCCTTGAGGCTCCCTGCCTTGGGGAAGCCCTACCCGGGTGCTGGGGCCTAGGCACTGTGGCCTCTTTCACTGACTTTCCAGGTATCACTTTCCCAGCCCCTTGTGATTTTCAGCCAGATGCAGCCTTGCAGGGTCTCTTCCTTAGAGTCAAAAAAGGTAGCCCAAGGGACTGCTTATTCAGTCTTCCCTGGTGCAAGAGGTGTTTGGCTGTGAAGACGCCAGAACAATGGCTCTGCTCCCAGGGCCTCAGTTTCCCAGTCAGAACAGACCTAGTCCCCAGAGCTCTCTGCTGCTACAGAGCAGACATGGGGAAAAAGCGCTGTGGAGGGTGCCTTCACGTTCCAGGGCACTGTCGAAGCCTTACCTGGGCTTTGGAGCCTAGGCACTGTGGCCTCTTTCACTGACTTTCCAGGTATCACTTCCCAGCCCCTTGTGATTTTCAGCCAGATGCAGCCTTGCAGGGTCTCTTCCTTAGAGTCAAAAAAGGTAGCCCAAGGGACTGCTTATTCAGTCTTCCCTGGTGCAAGAGGTGTTTGGCTGTGAAGACGCCAGAACAATGGCTCTGCTCCCAGGGCCTCAGTTTCCCAGTCAGAACAGACCTAGTCTCCAGAGCTCTCTGCTACAGAGCAGACATGGGGAAAAAGCGCTGTGGAGGGTGCCTTCACGTTCCAGGGCACTGTCGAAGCCTTACCTGGGCTTTGGAGCCTAGGCACTGTGGCCTCTTTCACTGACTTTCCAGGTATCACTTCCCAGCCCCTTGTGATATTCAGCCAGATGCAGCCTTGCAGGGTCTCTTCCTTAGAGTCAAAAAAGGTAGTCCAAGGGACTGCTTATTCAGTCTTCCCTGGTGCAAGAGGTGTTTGGCTGTGAAGACACCAGAACAATGACTATGCTCCCAGGGCCTCAGTTTACCAGTCAGAACAGACCTAGTCTCCAGAGCTCTCTGCTACAGAGGAGACATGTGGAAAAAAGCGCTGTGGAGGGTGCCTTCACGTTCCAGGGCACTGTCAAAGCCTTACCTGGGCTTTGGAGTCTAGGCACTGTGGCCTCTTTCACTGACTTTCCAGGTATCACTTCCCAGCCCCTTGTGATTTTCAGCCAGATGCAGCCTTGCAGGGTCTCTTCCTTAGAGTCAAAAAAGGGAGCCCAAGGGACTGCTTATCGCTGAGGAGGGTTCTTGAGGCTCCCCGCCAGGGGGAAGCCTTCCTTTGGGCCTAGGCACTGTGGCCTCTTTCACTGACTTTCCAGGTATCACTTCCCAGCCCCTTGTGATTTTCAGCCAGATGCAGCCTTGCAGGGTCTCTTCCTTAGAGTCAAAAAAGGTAGCCCAAGGGACTGCTTATTCAGTCTTCCCTGGTGCAAGAGGTGTTTGGCTGTGAAGACGCCAGAACAATGGCTCTGCTCCCAGGGCCTCAGTTTCCCAGTCAGAACAGACCTAGTCTCCAGAGCTCTCTGCTACAGAGCAGACATGGGGAAAAAGCGCTGTGGAGGGTGCCTTCACGTTCCAGGGCACTGTCGAAGCCTACCCTGGGCTTTGGAGCCTAGGCACTGTGGCCTCTTTCACTGACTTTCCAGGTATCACTTCCCAGCCCCTTGTGATTTTCAGCCAGATGCAGCCTTGCAGGGTCTCTTCCTTAGAGTCAAAAAAGGTAGCCCAAGGGACTGCTTATTCAGTCTTCCCTGGTGCAAGAGGTGTTTGGCTGTGAAGACGCCAGAACAATGGCTCTGCTCCCAGGGCCTCAGTTTCCCAGTCAGAACAGACCTAGTCTCCAGAGCTCTCTGCTACAGAGCAGACATGGGGAAAAAGCGCTGTGGAGGGTGCCTTCACGTTCCAGGGCACTGTCGAAGCCTTACCTGGGATTTGGAGCCTAGGCACAGTGGCCTCTTTCACTGACTTTCCAGGTATCACTTCCCAGCCCCTTGTGATTTTCAGCCAGATGCAGCCTTGCAGGGTCTCTTCCTTAGAGTCAAAAAAGGTAGCCCAAGGGACTGCTTATTCAGTCTTCCCTGGTGCAAGAGGTGTTTGGCTGTGAAGACACCAGAGCAATGGCTCTGCTCCCAGGGCCTCAGTTACCCAGTCAGAACAGACCTAGTCTCCAGAGCTCTCTGCTACAGAGGAGACATGTGGAAAAAAGCGCTGTGGAGGGTGCCTTCACGTTCCAGGGCACTGTCAAAGCCTTACCTGGGCTTTGGAGCCTAGGCACTGTGGCCTCTTTCACTGACTTTCCAGGTATCACTTCCCAGCCCCTTGTGATTTTCAGCCAGATGCAGCCTTGCAGGGTCTCTTCCTTAGAGTCAAAAAAGGTAGCCCAAGGGACTGCTTATTCAGTCTTCCCTGGTGCAAGAGGTGTTTGGCTGTGAAGACGCCAGAACAATGGCTCTGCTCCCAGGGCCTCAGTTTCCCAGTCAGAACAGACCTAGTCTCCAGAGCTCTCTGCTACAGAGCAGACATGGGGAAAAAGCGCTGTGGAGGGTGCCTTCACGTTCCAGGGCACTGTCGAAGCCTTACCTGGGCTTTGGAGCCTAGGCACTGTGGCCTCTTTCACTGACTTTCCAGGTATCACTTCCCAGCCCCTTGTGATTTTCAGCCAGATGCAGCCTTGCAGGGTCTCTTCCTTAGAGTCAAAAAAAAGTAGCCCAAGGGACTGCTTATTCAGTCTTCCCTGGTGCAAGAGGTGTTTGGCTGTGAAGACGCCAGAACAATGGCTCTGCTCCCAGGGCCTCAGTTTCCCAGTCAGAACAGACCTAGTCTCCAGAGCTCTCTGCTACAGAGCAGACATGGGGAAAAAGCGCTGTGGAGGGTTCCTTCAGGTTCCCTGGGCACTGTCGAAAGCCCTACCTGGGCTTTGGGGCCTAGGCACTGTGGCCTCTTTCACTGACTTTCCAGGTATCACTTCCCAGCCCCTTGTGATTTTCAGCCAGATGCAGCCTTGCAGGGTCTCTTCCTTAGAGTCAAAAAAGGTAGCCCAAGGGACTGCTTATTCAGTCTTCCCTGGTGCAAGAGGTGTTTGGCTGTGAAGACGCCAGAACAATGGCTCTGCTCCCAGGGCCTCAGTTTCCCAGTCAGAACAGACCTAGTCTCCAGAGCTCTCTGCTACAGAGCAGACATGGGGAAAAAGCTCTGAGGAGGGTTCCTTGAGGCTCCCTGCCTTGGGGAAGCCCTACCCAGGGCTGGGGCCTAGGCACTGTGGCCTCTTTCACTGACTTTCCAGGTATCACTTCCCAGCCCCTTGTGATTTTCAGCCAGATGCAGCCTTGCAGGGTCTCTTCCTTAGAGTCAAAAAAGGTAGCCCAAGGGACTGCTTATTCAGTCTTCCCTGGTGCAAGAGGTGTTTGGCTGTGAAGACGCCAGAACAATGGCTCTGCTCCCAGGGCCTCAGTTTCCCAGTCAGAACAGACCTAGTCTCCAGAGCTCTCTGCTACAGAGCAGACATGGGGAAAAAGCGCTGTGGAGGGTGCCTTCACGTTCCAGGGCACTGTCGAAGCCTTACCTGGGCTTTGGAGCCTAGGCACTGTGGCCTCTTTCACTGACTTTCCAGGTATCACTTCCCAGCCCCTTGTGATATTCAGCCAGATGCAGCCTTGCAGGGTCTCTTCCTTAGAGTCAAAAAAGGTAGTCCCAAGGGACTGCTTATTCAGTCTTCCCTGGTGCAAGAGGTGTTTGGCTGTGAAGACACCAGAACAATGACT
>JAGTYA010000896.1:0-16411 GCA_024291935.2 Okapia johnstoni | reverse complement strand
ATCACTTCCCAGCCCCTTGTGATTTTAGCCAGATGCAGCAGTCTTCCCTGGTGTAAGAGGTGTTTGGCTGTGAAGACGCCAGAACAATGGCTCTGCTCCCAGGGTCTCAGTTTCCCAGTGAGAACAGACCTAGTTTCCAGAGCTCTCTGCTACAGAGCAGACATTGGGAAAAAGCGCTGTGGAGGATGCCTTCACGTTCCAGGGCACTATCGAAACCTTAGCTGGGCTTTGGAGCCTAGGCACTGTGGCCTCTTTCACTGACTTTCCAGGTATCACTTCCCAGCCCCTTGTGATAATCAGCCAGATGCTGCCTTGCAGGGTCTCTTCCTTAGAGTCAAAAAAGGTAGCCCAAGGGACTGCTTATTCAGTCTTCCCTGGTGCAAGAGGTGTTTGGCTGTGAAGACGCCAGAACAATGGCTCTGCTCCCAGGGCCTCAGTTTCCCAGTCAGAACAGACTTAGTCTCCAGAGCTCTCTGCTACAGAGCAGACATGGCGAAAAAGCGCTGTGGAGGGTGCCTTCACGTTCCAGGGCACTGCCGAAGCCTTACCTGGGCTTTGAAGCCTAGGCACTGTGGCCTCCTTCACTGAATTTCCAGGTATCACTTCCCAGCCCCTTGTGATTTTCAGCCAAATGCAGCCTTGCATGGTCTCCTCCTTAGAGTCAAAAAAGGTAGCCCAATGGACAGCTTATTCATTCTTCCCTGGTGCAAGAGGTGTTTGGCTGTGAAGACGCCAGAACAATGGCTCTACTCCCAGGGCCTCAGTTTACCAGTCAGAACAGACCTAGTCTCCAGAGCTCTCTGCTACAGAGCAGACATGGGGAAATAGCTCTGAGGAGGTTTCCTTGAGGCTTCCAGCCATGGGGAAGCCCCTAGTACCCGGGTGCTGGGAGCCTAGGCACTGTGGCCTCTTTCACTGACTTTCCAGGTACTTTCCAGGTATCACTTCCCAGCCCCTTGTGATTTTCAGCCAGATGCAGCCTTGCAGGGTCTCTTCCTTAGAGTCAAAAAAGGTAGCCCAAGGGACTGCTTATTCAGTCTTCCCTGGTGCAAGAGGTGTTTGGCTGTGAAGACGCCAGAACAATGGCTCTGCTCCCAGGGCTCAGTTTTTCCCAGTCAGAAGAGACCTAGTCTCCAGAGCTCTCTGCTACAGAGCAGACATGGGGAAAAAGCGAAGGAGGGGGTGCCTTCACGTTCCAGGGCACTGTCGAAGCCTTACCTGTGCTATGGAGCCTAGGCACTGTGGCCTCTTTCACTGACTTTTCAGGTATCACTTCCAAGCCCCTTGTGATTTTCAGCCAGATGCAGCCTTGCAGGGTCTCTTCCTTAGAGTCAAAAAAGGGAGCCCAAGGGACTGCTTATTCAGTCTGCCCTGGTGCAAGAGGTGTTTGGCTGTGAAGACGCCAGAACAATGGCTCTGCTCCCAGGGCCTCAGTTTCCCAGTCAGAACAGACCTAGTCTCCAGAGCTCTCTGCTACAGAGCAGACATGGCGAAAAAGCGCTGTAGAGGGTGCCTTCACGTTCCAGGGCACTGTCGAAGCCTTACTTGGGCTTTGGAGCCTAGGCAATGTGGCCTCTTTCACTGACTTTCCAGGTATCACTTCCCAGCCCCTTGTGATTTTCAGCCAGATGCAGCCTTGCAGGGTCTTTTCCTTAGAGTCAAAAAAGGTCGCCCAAGGGACTGCTTATTCAGTCTTCCCTGGTGCAAGAGGTGTTTGGCTTTGAAGACGCCAGAACAATGGCTCTTCTCCCAGGGCCTCAGTTTCCCAGTCAGAACAGACCTAGTCTCCAGAGCTCGCTGCTACAGAGCAGACATGGGGAAAAAGCGCTGTGGAGGGTGCCTTCACGTTCCAGGGCACTGTCGAAACCTTACCTGCGCTTTGGAGCCTAGGCACTGTGGCCTCTTTTACTGACTTTCCAGGTATCACTTCCCAACACCTTGTGATTTTCAGCCAGATGCAGCCTTGCAGGGTCTCTTCCTTAGAGTCAAAAAAGGTAGCCAAAGAGACTGCTTATTCAGCCTTCCCTGGTGCAAGAGTTGTTTGGCTGTGAAGACGCCAGAACAATGGCTCTGCTCCCAGGGCCTCAGTTTCCCAGTCAGAACAGACCTAGTCTCCAGAGCTCTCTGCTACAGAGCAGACATGGGGAAATAGCTCTGAGGAGGGTTCTTTGAGGCTCCCTGCCTTGGGGAAGCCCTACCCGGGTGCTGGGGACTAGGTACTGTGGCCTCTTTCACTGACTTTCCAGGTATCACTTCCCAGCCCTTTGTGATTTTCAGCCAGATGTAGCCTTGCAGGGTCTCTTCCTTAGAGTCAAAAAAGGTAGCCCAAGGGACTGCTTATTCAGTCTTCCCTGGTGCAAGAGGCGTTTGGCTGTGAAGACGCCAGAACAATGGCTCTGCTCCCAGGGCCTCAGTTTCCCAGTCAGAACAGACCTAGTCTCCAGAGCTCTCTGCTGCAGAGCAGACATGGGGAAAAAGCGCTGTGGAGGGTGCCTTCACGTTCCAGGGCACTATCGAAGCCTTACCTGGGCTTTGGAGCCTAGGCACTGTGGCCTCTTTCACTGACTGTCCAGGTATCACTTCCCAGCCCCTTGTGATTTTCAGCCAGATGCAGCCTTTCAGAGTATCAACCTTAGAGTCAAAAAAGGTAGCCCAAGGGACTGCTTATTCAGTCTGCCCTGGTGTAAGAGGTGTTTGCCTGTGAAGACGCCAGAACAATGGCTCTGCTACCAGGGCGTCAGTTTCCCAGTCAGAACAGACCTAATCTCCAGAGCTCTCTGCAACAGAGCAGACATGGGGAAATAACTGTGACGAGGGTGCTTTCACGTTCCAGGGCACTGTCGAAACCTTACCTGAGCTTTGCTGCCTAGGCACTGTGGCCTTTTTCAATGACTTTCCAGGTGTCACTTCCCAGCCCCTTGTGATTTTCAGCCAGATGCAGCCTTGCAGGGTCTCTTCCTCAGAGTCAAAAAAGGTAGCCCACGGGACTGCTTATTCAGTCTTCCCTGGTGCAAGAGGTGTTTGGCTGTGAAGACGCCAGAACAATGGCTCTGCTCCCAGGGCCTCAGTTTCCCAGTCAGAACAGACCTAGTCTCCAGAGCTCTCCGCTACAGAGCAGACATGGGGAAATAGCTCTGAGGAGGGTTCCTTGAGGCTCCCTGCCTTGGGGAAGCCCTACCCGTGTGCTGGGGCCTAGGCACTGTGGCCTCTTTCACTGACTTTCCAGGTATCACTTCCCAGCCCCTTGTGATTTTCAGCCAGATGCAGCCTTGCAGGGTCTCTTCCTTAGAGTCAAAAAAGGTAGCCCAAGGGACTGCTTTTTCAGTCTTCCCTGGTGCAAGAGGTGTTTGGCTGTGAAGACGCCAGAACAACGGCTCTGCTCCCAGGGCCTCAGTTTCCCAGTCAGAACAGACCTAGTCTCCAGAGCTCTCTGCTACCGAGCAGACATGGGGAAATAGCTCTGAGGAGGGTTCCTTGAGGCTCCCTGCCTTGGGGAAGCCGTACCCGGGTGCTGGGGCCTAGGCACTGTGGCCTCCTTCACTGACTTTCCAGGTATCACTTCCCAGCCCCTTGTGATTTTCAGCCAGATGTAGCCTTGCAGGGTCTCTTCCTTAGAGTCAAAAAAGGTAGCCCAAGGGACTGCTTATTCAGTCTTCCCTGGTGCAAGAGGTGTTTGGCTGTGAAGACGCCAGAACAATGGCTCTGCTCCCAGGGCCTCAGTTTCCCAGTCAGAACAGACCTAGTCTCCAGAGCTCTCTGCTACAGAGCAGACATGGGGAAAAAGTGCTGTGGAGGGCGCCTTCACGTTTCAGGGCACAGTCGAAGCCTTACCTGGGCTTTGGAGCCTAGGCACTGTGGCCTCTTTCACTGACTTTCCAGGTATCACTTCCCAGCCCCTTGTGATTTTCAGCCAGATGCAGCCTTGCAGGGTCTCTTCCTAAGAGTCAAAAAAGGTAGCCCAAGGGACTGCTTATTCAGTCTTCCCTGGTGCAAGAGGTGTTTGGCTGTGAAGACGCCAGAACAATGGCTCTGCTCCCAGGGACTCAGTTTCCCAGTCACAACAGACCTAGTCTCCAGAGCTCTCTGCTACAGAGCAGACATGTGGAAATAGCTCTGAGGAGGGTGCCTTCACGTTCCAGGGCACTGTCGAAGCCTTACCTGGGCTTTGGAGTCTAGGCACTGTGGCCTCTTTCACTGACTTACCAGGTATCACTTCCCAGCCCCTTGTGATATTCAGTCAGATGCAGCCTTGCAGGGTCTCTTCCTTAGAGTCAAAAAAGGTAGCCCAAGGGACTGCTTATTCTGTCTTCCATTGTGCAAGAGGTGTTTGGCTGTGAAAACGCCAGAACAATGGCTCTGCTCCCAGGGCCTCAGTTTCCCAGTCAGAACAGACCTAGTCTCCAGAGCTCTCTGCTACAGATCCGACATGGGGAAACAGCTCTGAGGAGGGTTCCATGAGGCTCCCTGCCTTGGGGAAGCCCTACCCGTGTGCTGGGGCCTAGGCACTGTGGCCTCTTTCACTGACTTCCCAGGTATCACTTAACAGCCCCTTGTGATTTTCAGCCAGATGCAGCCTTGCAGGGTCTCTTCCTTAGAGTCAAAAAAGGTAGCCCAATGGACTGCTTATTCAGTCTTCCCTGGTGCAAGAGGTGTTTGGCTGTGAAGATGCCAGAACAATGGCTCTGCTCCCAAGGCCTCAGTTTCTCAGTCAGAACAGACCTAGTCTCCAGAGCTCTCTGCTACAGAGCACACATGGGGCACTAGCTCTGAGGAGGGTGCCTTGACGTTCACGGGCTTGGGGAAGCCCTACCGGTGCGGTGGGGCCTAGGCACAATGGCCCCTACCAGTGACTTTCCAGCTAGCACTTTCCAGCCCCTTGTGATTTACAACCAAATGGAGCCTGGCAGGGTCTCTTCCTTAGAGTCATAAAAGATAGCCCAAGGGAGTGCTTATTCAGACTTCCCTGGTGCAAGAGGTGTTTGTCTGTTAAGTAGCCACAACAATGGGTCTGCTTCCAGGGCCTCATTTTCCCAGTCAGAACAGACCTAGTAGTCTCCAGAGCTGGCTGCTACAGAGCAGACATGGGGCAATAGCTCTGAGGAGTGTTCCTTGAGATTTCCTGGCTTGGGGAAGCCCTACTCGGGTAGTGGGGCCTAGGCACTGTGATCTCTTCCACTGACTTTCCAGGTAGCACTTTCCAGCCCCTTGTGATTTTCAGCAAAAAGGCAGCCTGGCAGTGTCTCTTCGTTGGAGTCATAAAAAGTAACCCAAGGGAGTGCTTATTCAAGCTTCCCTGGTGCAAGTGGTGTTTGTCTCTTCAGAAGCCACAACAATGCGTCTGATCCCAGGGCCTCAGTTTCCCAGTCAGAACAGACATAGTCTCCACAGCTCTCTGATACAGAGCACACATGGGGCAATAGCTCTGAAGAGTGTTCCTTGACGTTCCCTTGCTTGGGAAAGCCCTACACCGGTGGTGGCACCTAGGCACTGTGATATTTTCCACTGACTTACCAGGTAGAACTTTCCAGCCCCTTGTGATTTTCAGCAAAAAGGCAGCCTGGCAGTGTCTCTTCGTTGGAGTCATAAAAAGTAACCCAAGGGAGTGCTTATTCAAGCTTCCCTGGTGCAAGAGGTGTTTGTCTGTTAAGAAGGCACAACAATGGGTCTGCTCACAGGGTCTCAGTTTCCCAGTCAGAACAGACCTAGTAGTCTCCAGAGCTCTCTGTTACGGAGCACACATGGGGCAATAGCTCTGAGGAGTGTTCCTTGAGGTTCCCTGGCTTGGGGAAGCCCTGCCCGGGCAGTGGGGCCCAGGTACTGTGGCCTCTTCCACTGACTGTCCAGGTAGCACTTTCCACCCCCCTGTGATTTTCAGCCAAAGACAGCCTGGCAGGGTCTCTTCCTTAGAGTCATAAAAGGTAGCCCAAGGGAGTGCTTATCCAATCTTCCCTGGCGAAACAGGTGTTTGCTGTTATGAAGGGACAACAATGGGTTTGCCTCTAGGCCTCAGTTTCCTAGTCAGAAAAAGCCTAGTATCCAGAGCTCTCTGCTACAGAGCACACATGGGGCATTAGCTCTGAGGAGGGTGCCTTGACGTTCACGGGCTTGGGGAAGCCCAGCGGGTCGGTGGGGCCTAGGTACAATGGCCCCTACCACTGACTTTCCAGCTAGCACTTTCCAGCCCCTTGTGCTTTTCAATCAAATGGAGCCTGGCAGCGTCTCTTCCTTAGAGTCATAAAATATAGCCCAAGGAAATGCTTATTCAGACATCCCTGGTGCAAGATGTGTTTGTCTGTTAAGTAGCCACAACAATGGGTCTGCTCCAGCGCCTCAGGTTCCCAGTCAGAACAGACCTAGTCTCCAGAGCTCTCTGCTACAGAGCACACATGGGGCAATAGCTCTGAGGAGTGTTCCTTGAGCTTCCACAGCTTGGGGAAGCCCTACCCGGGCGGTGGGGCCTAGGCACTGTGGCCTCTTCCACTGACTTTCCAGGTAGCACTTTCCAGCCGCTTGTGATTTTCAGTTAAAGGCAGCCTGGTAGGGTCTCTTCCTTAGAGTCATAAATGGTAGCCCAAGGGAGTGCTTACTCAGGCTACTCTGGTGCAAGAGGTGTTTGTCTCTTAAGAAGCCACAAGAATGGGTCTGACCCCAGGGCCTCAGTTTCCCAGTCAGAACAGACCTAGTCTCCAGAACTCTCTGCTACAGTACACACACGGGGCAATAGCTCTGAGGAGTGTTCCTTGAGGTTCCCTGGCTTGGGGAAGCCCTACCCCTGCGGTGGCACATAGGCACTGTGATCTCTTCCACTGACTTTCCAGGTAGCACTTTCCAGCCCCTTGTGATTTTCAGCCAAATGCAGCCTGGCAGGGTTTCTTCCTTAGAGTCATAAAAGGTAGCCCAACGTAGTGCTTATTCAGGCTTCCCTGGTGCAAGTGGTGTTTGTCTGTTAAGTAGCCACAACAATGGGTCTGCTCCCAGGTCTCAGTTTCCCAGTCAGAACAGACCTAGTCTCCAGAGCTCTCTGCTAGAGAGCACACATGGGGCAATAGCTCTGAGGAGTGTTCCTTGAGGTTCCCTGGCTTGGAAAAGCCCTACCCGGCCGGTGGGGCCTAGGCACTCTGGCCTCTTCCACTGAATTTCCAGGGAGCACTTTCCAGCCAGTTCTGATTTTCAGCCAAAGGCAGCCTGGCAGGGTCTATTCCTTAGAGTCATAAAAGGTAGCCCAAGGCAGTGCTTTTTCAGGCTCCCCTGGTGCAAGAGGTGTTTGTCAGTTAAGAAGCCACAACAATGGGTCTGCTCCCAGGGATTCAGTTTCCCAGTCAGAACATACCTAGTCTCCAGAGCTCACTGTTACAGAGCACACATGGGGAAATAGCTCTGAGGAGTGTTCCTTGAGGTTCACTGCCTTGGGGAATCCCTACCCGGGTGGTAGGGCCTAGGCACTGTGGCCTCTTCCACTGACTTTCCAGGTAGCACTTTCTAGCCCCTTGTGATTTTCAGTTAAAGGCAGCCTGGCAGGGTCTCTTCCTTAGAGTCATAAAAGGTACCCCAAGGGAGTGCTTATTCAGGCTTCCCTGGTGCAAGAGGTGTTTGTCTGTTAAGAAGCTACAACAATGGGTTTGCTCCCAGGGACTCAGTTTCACAGTCAGGACACACCTAGTCTCCAGAACACTCTGCTACAGAGCACACATGGGGCAATAGCTCTGAGGAGTGTTCCTTGAGGTTCTCTGGCTTGGGGAAGCCCTGCCCGGGCAGTGGGGCATAGGCACTGAGGCCTCTTCCACTGATTTCCAGGTAGTACTTTCCATCCCCTTGTGATTTTCAGCCAAATGCAGCCTGGCAGTTTTTCTTCCTTAAAGTCATAAAAGGTAGCCCAAGGGAGTGTTTATTCAAGCTTCCCTGGTGCAACAGGTGTTTGTCTCTTAAGAAGGCACAACAATGGGTCTGCTCCCAGGGTCTCAGTTTCCCAGTCAGAACAGACCTAGAAGTCTCCAGAGCTCTCTGCTATGGAGCACACATGGGCAATAGCTCTGAGGAGTGTGCCTTGAGGTTCCCTGGCTTGGGGAAGCCCTACCCCTGCGGTGGCACCTAGGCACTGTTATCTCTTCCACTGACTTTCCAGGTGGCACTTTCCAGCCCCTTGTGATTTTCAGCCAAATGCAACCTGGCAGGGTCTCTTCCTTAGAGTCATAAAAGGTAGCCCAAGGGAGTGCTTATTCACGCTTCCCTGGTGCAAGAGGTGTTTGGCTGTTAAGAAGCCACAATAATGGGTCTGTTCCCAGGGCCTGAGTTTCCCAGTCAGAACAGACCTAGTATCTAGAGCTCTCTGCTACAGAGCACATATGGGGCAATAGCTCTCAGGAGTGTTCCTTGAGGTTCCCTGGCTTGGGGAAGCCCTACCCGGGCGGTGGGGCCTAGGCACTGTGTCCTCTTCCACTGACTTTCCAGGTAGCACTTTCCAGACACTTCTGATTTTCAGCCAAAGGCAGCCTGGCAGGGTCTCTTCCTTAGAGTCATAAAAGGTAACTCAAGGGAGTGCTTATTCAAGCTTCCCTGGTGGAAGAAGTGTTCGTCTGTTAAGAAGGCACAGCAATGGGTCTGCTTCCAGGGCCTCAGTTTCCCAGTCAGAACAGCCTTCGTAATCTCCAGAGCTCTCTGCTACAGAGCACACACGGGGTAATAGCCCTGAGGAGTGTTCCTTGAGGTTCCCTGGCTTGGGGAAGCCCTACCCGGGCGGTGGGGCCTAGGCACTGTGGCTTCTTCCACTGACTTTCCAGGTAGCACTTTCCAGCCCCTTGTGATTTTTAGCCAAAGGCAGCCTGGCAGGGTCTCTTCCTTAGAGTCATAAAAGGTAGCCCAAGGGAGTGCTTATCCAATCTTCCCTGGCGAAACAGGTGTTTGCTGTTATGAAGGGACAACAATGGGTTTGCCTCCAGGCCTCAGTTTCCTAGTCAGACCAGGCCTAGTATCCAGAGCTCTCTGCTACAGAGCACACATGGGGCAATAACTCTCAGGAGTGTTCCTTGAGGTTCCCCGGCTTGGGGAAGCCCTACCCAGGCGATGGGGACTAGGCACTGTGGCCTCTTCCTCTGACTTTCCAGGTAGCACTTTCCAGCCCCTTGTAATTTTCAGCCAAAGGCAGCCTGGCAGTGTCTCTTCCTTAGAGTCATAAAAGGTAGCCCAAAGTAGTGCTTACTCTGGCTTCCCTGGTGCAAGTGGTGTTTTTCTGTTACGAAGCCACAACAATGGGTCTGCTCCCAGGTCCTGAGTTTCCCCGTCAGAACAGACGTAGTCTCCAGAGCTCTCTGCTACAGAGCACACATGGGGCAATAGCTCTGAGGAGTGTTCCTTGAGGTTCCCTTGCTTGAGGAAGCCCTAACCGGGCGGTGGGGCCTAGGCACTGTGGCCTCTTTTACTGACTTTCCAGGTAGAACTTTCCAGGCCCTTGTGCTTTTCAGCCAAACGCAGCCTGGCAGGGTCTCTTCTTTGAATCAGAAAAAGTAGCCCAAGGGAGTGCTTATTCAGGTTTCCCTGGTACAAGAGTTGTTTGTTAAGAAGCCACAACAATAGGTCTGCTCCCAGGCCCTCAGCTTTAGAGTCAGAACAGACCTAGTCTCCAGAGCTCTCTGCTATCGAGCACACACGCAGCAATTGCTCTGAGGAGTGTTCCTTGAGGTTCCCTGGCTTGGGGAAGCCCTACCCGGGCGGTGGGGCCTAGGCACTGTGGCCTCTTCCACTGACTTTCCAGGTAGCACTTTCCAGCCGCTTGTGATTTTCAGTTAAAGGCAGCCTGGCAGGGTCTCTTCCTTAGAGTCATAAATGGTAGCCCAAGGAAATGCTTACTCAGGCTCCCCTGGTGCAAGAGGTGTTTGTCTTTTAAGAAGCCACAACAATGGGTCTGCTCCCAGGGCCTCAGTTTCCCCGTCAGAACAGACCTAGTATCCAGAGCTCTCTGCTACAGAGCACACATGGGGCAATAGCCCTGAGGAGGGTTCCTTGAGGTTCCCTGGCTTAGGCAAGCCCTACCCGGGGGGTGCGGCCGAGGCACTGTGGCCTCTTCCACTGACATTCCACGTAGCACTTTTCAGCCACTTGTGATTTTCAGCCCCAGTGCCGCCTGGCAGGTTCTCTTCCTTCGAGTCATAAAAGGTAGCCCAAGGGAGTGCTTATCCAATCTTCCTTGGCGAAAGAGGTGTTTGCTGTTAAGAAGTCACAACAATGGGTTTGCTTCCAGGCCTCAGGGTCCTAGTCAGACCAGGCCTAGTCTCCAGAGCTCTGTGCTACAGAGCACACATGGGGCATTAGCTCTGAGGAGGGTGCCTTGATGTTCACGGGCTTGGGGAAGCCCTACTGGGTCCGGGGGCCTAGGCAAAATGGCCCCTACCACTGACTTTCCAGCTAGAACTTTCCAGCCCGTTGTGATTTTCCACCAAATGTAGCCTGGCAAGGTCTCTTCCTTAGAATCATAAAAGATAGCCCAACGTAGTGCTTATTCAGGCTTCCCTGGTACAAGAGGTGTTTGTCTATTAAGTACCACAACAATGGGTCTGCTCCCAGGTCTCAGTTTACAAGTCAGAACAGACCTAGTCTCCAGAGCTCTCTGCTACAGAGCACACATGGGGCAATAGCTCTGAGGAGTGTTCCTTGGGGTTCCCTGGCTTGGAGAAGCCCTACCCGGGCGGTGGGGCCTAGGCACTGTGGCCTCTTCCACTGACATTCCAGGGAGCACTTTCCAGCCACTTCTGATTTTCAGCCAAAGGCAGCCTGGCAGGGTCTATTCCTTAGTGTCATAAAAGGTAGCCCAAGGCAGTGCTTATTCAGGCTCCCCTGGTGCAAGAGGTTTTTGTCTGTTAAGAAGCCACAACAATGGGTCTGCTCCCAGGGATTCAGTTTCCCAGTCAGAACATACCTAGTCTCCAGAGCTCACTGTTACAGAGCAAACATGGGCCAATAGCACTGAGGAGTGTTCCTTGAGGTTCACTGGCTTGGGGAAGCCCTACCCGGGTGGTAGGGCCTAGGCACTGTGGCCTCTTCCACTGACTTTCCAGTTAGTACTTTCCAGCACCTTGTGATTTTCAGCCAAATGCAGCCTGGTAGTGTCTCTTCCTTAAAGTCATAAAAGGTAGCCCACGGGAGTGTTTATTCAAGCTTCCCTGGTGCAACAGGTGTTTGTCTCTTAAGAAGCCACAAGAATGGGTCTGATCCCAGGGCCTCAGTTTCCCAGTCAGAACAATCCTAGTCTCCAGAACTCACTGCTACAGAGCACACACGGGGCAATTGCTCTGAGGAGTGTTCCTTGAGGTTCCCTGGCTTGGAAAAGCCCTACCCCTGCGGTGGCACCTAGGCACTGTGATCTCTTCCACTGACTTTCCAGGTAGCACTTTCCAGCCCCTTGTGATTTTCAGCCAAAGGCAGCCTGACACGGTCACTTCCTTAGAGTCATAAAAGGTAGCCCAAGGGAATGCTTATTCATGCTTCCCTGGTGCAACAGGTGTTTGTCTGATAAGAAGCCACAACAATGGGTCTGCTCCCAGGGCCTCAGTATCCCAGTGATAACAGACCTAGTCTCCATAGCTCTCTGATGCAGAGCACACATGGGGCAGTAGCTCTGAGGAGTGTTCCTTGAGGTTCCCTGGCTTGGGGAAGCCCTACCCGTGTGGTGCGGCCTAGGCACTGTGGCCTCTTCCACTGACTTTCCACATAGCACTTTCCAGCCACTTGTGATTTTCAGCCAAAGGCAGCCTGGCAGGGTCTCTTCTTTAGAGTCATAAAAGGTAGCCCAAGGGAGTGCTTATCCAATCTTCCCTGGCGAAACAGTTGTTTGCTGTTATGAAGGCACAACAATGGGTTGGCCTCCAGGCCTCAGTTTCCAGGTCAGAAGAGACCTAGTAGTCTCCAGAGCTCTCTGCTACAGAGCACACATGGGGCATTAGCTCTGAGGAGGGCGCCTTGATGTTCTCGGGCTTGGGGAAGCCCTCCCCGGTTGGTGGGGCCTAGGCACTGTGTCGTCTTCCACTGACTTTCCAGGTAGCATTTTCCAGCCCCTTGTGATTTTCAGCCAAAGGCAGCCTGGCAAGATCTCTTCCTTAGGGTCATTAAAGGTAGCCCAAGGTAATGCTTATTCAGGCTTCCCTGGTGCAAGAGGTGTTTGGCTGTTAAGAAGAAACAACATTGGGTCTGCTCCCAGGGCCTAAGTTTCCGAGTCAGAACAAACCTAGTCTCCAGAGCTCTCTGCTACAGAGCACACTTGGGGCAATAGCTCTGAGGAGTGTTCCTTGAGGTTCCCTGGCTTGGGGAAGCCCTACCCGGGTGGTGGGACCTAGGCACTGTGGCCTCTTCCACTGACCTTCTAGGTAGCACTTTCCAGCACCTTGTGATTTTCTGCCAAAGGCAGCCTGGCAGGGTCTCTTCCTTAGAGTCATAAAAGGTAACCAAAGGGAGTGCTTATTCAGGCTTCCCTGGTGCAAGAGGTGTTTGTCTGTTAAGAAGCCACAACAATGGGTCTGTTCCCGGGACCTCAGTTTCCCAGTCAGAACAGACCTAGTAGTCTCCAGAGCTCTCTGCTACAGAGCACACATGGGGCAATAGCTCTGAGGAGTGTTCCTTGAGCTTCCTTGGCTTCAGTAACCCCTACCCTGGGGGTGGGGCCTAGGCACCTTGGCCTATTCCGCTGACTTTCCACGTAGCACTTTCCAGCCCCTTATGATTTTCAGCCAAAGGCAGCCTGGCAGGGTCTCTTCCTTAGAGTCTAAAAGGTAGCCCAAGGGAGTTCTTATTTAGGATTCCCTGGTGCAAGAGGTGTTTGTCTGTTAAGAAGCCACAACAATGGGTCTGCTCCCAGGGCCTCAGTTTCCCAGTCAGAACAGACCTAGTCTCGAGAGCTCACTGTTACAGAGTAAACATGGTGCAATAGCTCTGAGGAGTGTTCCTTGACAAGGAAGCAATGGGTCTGCTTTCCAGGGCCTCAGCCTGGCAGGGTTCTTCCCTAAAAGTCCCAAGGAATTTAGGACCCTGGTGCAAGAGGTCTGTTAAGAAGCCACAACAATGGGTCTGCTCCCAGGGCCTCAGTTTCCCAGTCAGAACAGACCTAGTCTCGAGAGCTCACTGTTACAGAGTAAACATGGTGCAATAGCTCTGAGGAGTGTTCCTTGAGCTTCCCTGGCTTGGGGAAGCCCTACCCCGGCAGTGGCACCTAGGCACTGTGATCTCTTCCACTGACTTTGCAGGTAGCACTTACCAGCCCTTTGTGATTTTCAGCCAAAGGCAGCCTGGCAGGGTTTCTTCCTTAGAGTCATAAAACGTAACCCAAGGGAGTGCTTATTCAAGCTTCCCTGGTGGAAGAGGTGTTTCTCTGTTAAGAAGGCACAACAATGGGTCTGCTCCCAGGGTCTCAGTTTCCCAGTCAGAACAGACCTAGTCGTCTCCAGCGCTCTCTGCTACGGATCACACATGGGGCAATAGCTCTCAGGAGTGTTCCTTGAGGTTCCCTGGCTTGGTTACAGACCTAGTCTCCAGAGCTCTCTGCTACAGAGCAGACATGGGGAAAAAGGGAAATAGCTCTGAGAGGGGTGCCTTCACGTTCCAGGGCTTGGGGAAGCCTTACCCGGGCTTTGGGGCCTAGGCACTGTGGCCTCTTTCACTGACTTTTCCAGGTATCACTTCCCAGCCCCCTTGTGATTTTTCAGCCAGATGCAGCCTTGCAGGGTCTCTTCCTTAGAGTCAAAAAAGGTAGCCCAAGGGACTGCTTATTCAGTCTTCCCTGGTGCAAGAGGTGTTTGTCTGTGAAGACGCCAGAACAATGGCTCTGCTCCCAGGGGCCTCAGTTTCCCAGTCAGAACAGACCTAGTCTCCAGAGCTCTCTGCTACAGAGCAGACATGGGGAAATAGCTCTGAGGAGGGTGCCTTGAGGTTCCAGGGCCTTGGGGAAGCCCTACCCGGGGCTTTGGAGCCCTAGGCACTGTGGCCTCTTTCACTGACTTTCCAGGTATCACTTTCCAGCCCCCTTGTGATTTTCAGCCAAATGCAGCCTTGCAGGGTCTCTTCCTTAGAGTCAAAAAAGGTAGCCCAAGGGAGTGCTTATTCAGTCTTCCCTGGTGCAAGAGGTGTTTTCTCTGTGAAGACGCCAGAACAATGGCTCTGCTCCCAGGGCCTCAGTTTCCCAGTCAGAACAGACCTAGTCTCCAGAGCTCTCTGCTACAGAGCACACATGGGGAAATAGCTCTGAGGAGGGTTCCTTGAGGTTCCCTGGCACTGTCGAAGCCCTACCCGGGTTTGGGGCCTAGGCACTGTGGCCTCTTTCACTGACTTTCCAGGTATCACTTCCCAGCCCCTTGTGATTTTCAGCCAGATGCAGCCTTGCAGGGTCTCTTCCTTAGAGTCAAAAAAGGTAGCCCAAGGGACTGCTTATTCAGTCTTCCCTGGTGCAAGAGGTGTTTGGCTGTGAAGACGCCAAACAATGGCTCTGCTCCCAGGGCCTCAGTTTCCCAGTCAGAACAGACCTAGTCTCCAGAGCTCTCTGCTACAGAGCAGACATGGGGGAAATAGCTCTGAGGAGGGTTCCTTGAGGTTCCCTGGCACTGGGGAAGCCCTACCTGGGCTTTGGAGCCTAGGCACTGTGGCCTCTTTTCACTGACTTTCCAGGTATCACTTCCCAGCCCCTTGTGATTTTCAGCCAGATGCAGCCTTGCAGGGTCTCTTCCTTAGAGTCAAAAAAGGTAGCCCAAGGGACTGCTTATTCAGTCTTCCCTGGTGCAAGAGGTGTTTGGCTGTGAAGACGCCAGAACAATGGCTCTGCTCCCAGGGCCTCAGTTTCCCAGTCAGAACAGACCTAGTCTCCAGAGCTCTCTGCTACAGAGCAGACATGGGGAAAAATGCGCTGTGGAGTGGGCTGCCTTCACGTTCCAGGGCACTGTCGAAAGCCTTACCTGGGCTTTGGAGCCTAGGCACTGTGGCCTCTTTCACTGACTTTCCAGGTATCACTTCCCAGCCCCTTGTGATTTTCAGCCAGATGCAGCCTTGCAGGGTCTCTTCCTTAGAGTCAAAAAAGGTAGCCCAAGGGACTGCTTATTCAGTCTTCCCTGGTGCAAGAGGTGTTTGGCTGTGAAGACGCCAGAACAATGGCTCTGCTCCCAGGGCCTCAGTTTCCCAGTCAGAACAGACCTAGTCTCCAGAGCTCTCTGCTACAGAGCAGACATGGGGAAAAAGCTCTGTGGAGGGTGGCCTTGAGGTTCCAGGGCACTGTCGAAGCCCTACCCCGGCTTTGGGGCCTAGGCACTGTGGCCTCTTTCACTGACTTTCCAGGTATCACTTCCCAGCCCCTTGTGATTTTCAGCCAGATGCAGCCTTGCAGGGTCTCTTCCTTAGAGTCAAAAAAAGGTAGCCCAAGGGACTGCTTATTCAGTCTTCCCTGGTGCAAGAGGTGTTTGGCTGTGAAGACGCCAGAACAATGGCTCTGCTCCCAGGGCCTCAGTTTCCCAGTCAGAACAGACCTAGTCTCCAGAGCTCTCTGCTACAGAGCATGGGGAAAATAGCTCTGAGGAGGGTGCCTTGAGGCTCCAGGCACTGTCGAAGCCCTACCTGGGTGCTTTGGAGCCTAGGCACTGTGGCCTCTTTCACTGACTTTCCAGGTATCACTTTCCAGCCCCTTGTGATTTTCAGCCAGATGCAGCCTTGCAGGGTCTCTTCCTTAGAGTCAAAAAAAGGTAGCCCAAGGGACTGCTTATTCAGTCTTCCCTGGTGCAAGAGGTGTTTGGCTGTGAAAGACGCCAGAACAATGGCTCTGCTCCCAGGGCCTCAGTTTCCCCAGTCAGAACAGACCTAGTCTCCAGAGCTCTCTGCTACAGAGCAGACATGGGGAAATAGCTCTGAGGAGGGTTCCTTGAGGCTCCCTGCAATGGGGAAGCCCTACCCGGGTGGTGGAGACCTATGCTCTGCGGCCTCTTCCACACTGACTTTCCAGGGTGGCACTGTCCACATACTATCTTACTACTGACATTTAACCAGGTCATCACTTCCCCTCTCCCTTTGTGATTTTCAGCAAAAGGCTGCAGCCTTGCAGGGTCTCTTCCTTAGAGTCATAAAAAGGTAGCCCAAAGGGGACTGCTTATTCAGTCTTTTCCCTGGTGCAAGAGGTGTTTGGCTAGTGAAGACGCCATGAACAAAGGTTTACTTTCTGCTCGGCCAGGGCCTCAAGTTTCCCAGACAGACAGAACCTAGTCTCCAGAGCTCTCTGCTACACATGCAGATCAACATGGGAAATAGCGCTAGAAGGAGGTTCCTTGAGCTCCCTATGCCTTGGATAAGCCCTACCCAGGGGAGCTGGGGCTCTAGGCACAGTGGCCTCTTTCACTGACTTTTTCCCAGGTATCACTTTCAACTTCCCACCACCCATGTGATATTCAACCAGATGCCA
>JAGTYA010000895.1:0-16419 GCA_024291935.2 Okapia johnstoni | reverse complement strand
CACTTCCCAGCCCCTTGTTTTTTTTTCAGCCAGATGCGCCATGCAGGGTTTTCCTTAGAGCTCAAAAAAGGTAGCCCCAGGGGGACTGCTTATTCAGTCTTCCCTGTTGTATTGCAAGAGGTGTTTGGTCTGTGAAGACCGCCAAGAGACAATTGATTTGTCTCAGGGCGTCAGATTCCAGTCCGAACAGACCTAGTCTCCAGAGCTATATAGTAAGGAGCTAGACATGGGAGAAAAAAGTTTGTGGGAGGGAGCGCCTTCATGGTTCAGAGCATATGTCGAAGCTCTTACTGAGACATTGATTCCCAGGAGAACTGTAGTCTATTACACTGACTTTACAGGTATTCACTTTCCAGCCCGCATGTGATTTTCAGCCAGATGAGCTCTTGCTGGGTCTCCTTCCACTGACTTTTCAGGTATCACTTCCCAGCCCCTTGTGATTTTCAGCCAGATGCAGCCTTGCAGGGTCTCTTCCTTAGAGTCAAAAAAGGTAGCCCAAGGGACTGCTTATTCAGTCTTCCCTGGTGCAAGAGGTGTTTGGCTGTGAAGACGCCAGAACAATGGCTCTGCTCCCAGGGCCTCAGTTTCCCAGTCAGAACAGACCTAGTCTCCAGAGCTCTCTGCTACAGAGCAGACATGGGGAAAAAGCGCTGTGGAGGGTGCCTAGAGTCAAAAAAGGTAGCCCAAGGGATGCTTATTCAGTCTTCCCTGGTGCAAGAGGTGTTTGGCTGTGAAGACGCCAGAACAATGGCTCTGCTCCCAGGGCCTCAGTTTCCCAGTCAGAACAGACCTAGTCTCCAGAGCTCTCTGCTACAGAGCAGACATGGGGAAAAAGCGCTGTGGAGGGTGCCTTGACGTTCCAGGGCACTGTCGAAGCCTTACCCGGGCTTTGGAGCCTAGGCACTGTGGCCTCTTTCACTGACTTTCCAGGTATCACTTCCCAGCCCCTTGTGATTTTCAGCCAGATGCAGCCTTGCAGGGTCTCTTCCTAGAGTCAAAAAAGGTAGCCCAAGGGACTGCTTATTCAGTCTTCCCTGGTGCAAGAGGTGTTTGGCTGTGAAGACGCCAGAACAATGGCTCTGCTCCCAGGGCCTCAGTTTCCCAGTCAGAACAGACCTAGTCTCCAGAGCTCTCTGCTACAGAGCAGACATGGGGAAAAAGCGCTGTGGAGGGTGCCTTCACCGTTCCAGGGCACTGTCGAAGCCTTACCTGGGCTTTGGGCCTAGGCACTGTGGCCTCTTTCACTGACTTTCCAGGTATCACTTCCCAGCCCCTTGTGATTTTCAGCCAGATGCAGCCTTGCAGGGTCTCTTCCTTAGAGTCAAAAAAGGTAGCCCAAGGGACTGCTTATTCAGTCTTCCCTGGTGCAAGAGGTGTTTGGCTGTGAAGACGCCAGAACAATGGCTCTGCTCCCAGGGCCTCAGTTTCCCAGTCAGAACAGACCTAGTCTCCAGAGCTCTCTGCTACAGAGCAGACATGGGGAAAAAGCGCTGTGGAGGGTGCCTTCACGTTCCAGGGCACTGTCGAAGCCTTACCTGGGCTTTGGGGCCTAGGCACTGTGGCCTCTTTCACTGACTTTCCAGGTATCACTTCCCAGCCCCTTGTGATTTTCAGCCAGATGCAGCCTTGCAGGGTCTCTTCCTTAGAGTCAAAAAAGGTAGCCCAAGGGACTGCTTATTCAGTCTTCCCTGGTGCAAGAGGTGTTTGGCTGTGAAGACGCCAGAACAATGGCTCTGCTCCCAGGGCCTCAGTTTCCCAGTCAGAACAGACCTAGTCTCCAGAGCTCTCTGCTACAGAGCAGACATGGGGAAAAAGCGCTGTGAGGAGGGTTCCTTCACGTTCCAGGGCACTGTCGAAGCCCTTACCTGGGCTTTGGGGCCTAGGCACTGTGGCCTCTTTCACTGACTTTCCAGGTATCACTTCCCAGCCCCTTGTGATTTTCAGCCAGATGCAGCCTTGCAGGGTCTCTTCCTTAGAGTCAAAAAAGGTAGCCCAAGGGACTGCTTATTCAGTCTTCCCTGGTGCAAGAGGTGTTTGGCTGTGAAGACGCCAGAACAATGGCTCTGCTCCCAGGGCCTCAGTTTCCCAGTCAGAACAGACCTAGTCTCCAGAGCTCTCTGCTACAGAGCAGACATGGGGAAAAAGCGCTGTGGAGGGTGCCTTCACGTTCCCTGGCACTGTCGAAGCCTTACCTGGGCTTTGGAGCCTAGGCACTGTGGCCTCTTTCACTGACTTTCCAGGTATCACTTCCCAGCCCCTTGTGATTTTCAGCCAGATGCAGCCTTGCAGGGTCTCTTCCTTTAGAGTCAAAAAAGGTAGCCCAAGGGACTGCTTATTCAGTCTTCCCTGGTGCAAGAGGTGTTTGGCTGTGAAGACGCCAGAACAATGGCTCTGCTCCCAGGGCCTCAGTTTCCCAGTCAGAACAGACCTAGTCTCCAGAGCTCTCTGCTACAGAGCAGACATGGGGAAAAAGCGCTGTGGAGGGTGCCTTCACGTTCCAGGGCACTGTCGAAGCCTTACCTGGGCTTTGGAGCCTAGGCACTGTGGCCTCTTTCACTGACTTTCCAGGTATCACTTCCCAGCCCCTTGTGATTTTCAGCCAGATGCAGCCTTGCAGGGTCTCTTCCTTAGAGTCAAAAAAGGTAGCCCAAGGGACTGCTTATTCAGTCTTCCCTGGTGCAAGAGGTGTTTGGCTGTGAAGACGCCAGAACAATGGCTCTGCTCCCAGGGCCTCAGTTTCCCAGTCAGAACAGACCTAGTCTCCAGAGCTCTCTGCTACAGAGCAGACATGGGGAAAAAGCGCTGTGGAGGGTGCCTTCACGTTCCAGGGCACTGTCGAAGCCTTACCTGGGCTTTGGAGCCTAGGCACTGTGGCCTCTTTCACTGACTTTCCAGGTATCACTTCCCAGCCCCTTGTGATTTTCAGCCAGATGCAGCCTTGCAGGGTCTCTTCCTTAGAGTCAAAAAAGGTAGCCCAAGGGACTGCTTATTCAGTCTTCCCTGGTGCAAGAGGTGTTTGGCTGTGAAGACGCCAGAACAATGGCTCTGCTCCCAGGGCCTCAGTTTCCCAGTCAGAACAGACCTAGTCTCCAGAGCTCTCTGCTACAGAGCAGACATGGGGAAAAAGCTCTGTGGAGGGTGCCTTCACGTTCCAGGGCACTGTCGAAGCCTTACCTGGGCTTTGGAGCCTAGGCACTGTGGCCTCTTTCACTGACTTTCCAGGTATCACTTCCCAGCCCGTTGTGATTTTCAGCCAGATGCAGCCTTGCAGGGTCTCTTCCTTAGAGTCAAAAAAGGTAGCCCAAGGGACTGCTTATTCAGTCTTCCCTGGTGCAAGAGGTGTTTGGCTGTGAAGACGCCAGAACAATGGCTCTGCTCCCAGGGCCTCAGTTTCCCAGTCAGAACAGACCTAGTCTCCAGAGCTCTCTGCTACAGAGCAGACATGGGGAAAAAGCTCTGTGGAGGGTGCCTTCACGTTCCAGGGCACTGTCGAAGCCTTACCTGGGCTTTGGAGCCTAGGCACTGTGGCCTCTTTCACTGACTTTCCAGGTATCACTTCCCAGCCCCTTGTGATTTTCAGCCAGATGCAGCCTTGCAGGGTCTCTTCCTTAGAGTCAAAAAAGGTAGCCCAAGGGACTGCTTATTCAGTCTTCCCTGGTGCAAGAGGTGTTTGGCTGTGAAGACGCCAGAACAAGCCTTCACGTTCCAGGGCCCTGTCGAAGCCTTACTTGGGCTTTGGAGCCTAGGCACTGTGGCCTCTCTCACTGACTTTCCAGGTATCACTTCCCAGCCCCTTGTGATTTTCAGCCAGATGCAGCCTTGCAGGGTCTCTTCCTTAGAGTCAAAAAAGGTAGCCCAAGGGACTGCTTATTCAGTCTTCCCTGGTGCAAGTGGTGTTAGGCTGTGAAGACGCCAGAACAATGGCTCTGCTCCCAGGGCCTCAGTTTCCCAGTCAGAACAGACCTAGTCTCCAGAGCTCTCTGCTTCAGAGCAGACATGGGGAAAAAGCGCTCTGGAGGGTGCCTTCACGTTCCAGGGCACTGTCGAAGCCTTAAATGGGCTTTGGAGCCTAGGCACTGTGGCCTCTTTCACTGACTTTCCAGGTATCACTTAGCAGCACCTTGTGATTTTCAGCCAGATGCAGCCTTGCAGGGTCTCTTCCTTAGAGTCAAAAAAGGTAGCCCAAGAGACTGCTTATTCAGTCTTCCCTGGTGCAAGAGGTGTTTGGCTGTGAAGACGCCAGAACAATGGCTCTGCTCCCAGGGCCTCAGTTTCCCAGTCAGAACAGACCTAGTCTCCAGAGCTCTCTGCTACAGAGCAGACATGGGAAATAGCTCTGAGGAGGGTTCCTTGAGGCTCCCTGCCTTGGGGAAGCCCTACCCGGGTGCTGGGGTCTAGGCACTGTGGCCTCTTTCACTGACTTTCCAGGTATCACTTCCCAGCCCCTTGTGATTTTCAGACAGATGAAGCCTTGCAGGGTCTCTTCCTTAGAGTCAAAAAAGGTAGCCCATGGAACTGCTTATTCAGTCTTCCCTGGTGCAAGAGGTGTTTGGCTGTGAAGACGCCAGAACAATGGCTCTGCTCCCAGGGCCTCAGTTTCCCAGTCAGAACAGACCTAGTCTCCAGAGCTCTCTCCTACAGAGCAGACATGGGGAAAAAGCGCTGTGGAGGGTGCCTTCACGTTCCAGGGCACTGTCGAAGCCTTACCTGTGCTTTGGAGCCTAGGCACTGTGGCCTCTTTCACTGAGTTTCCAGGTATCACTTCCCAGCCCCTTGTGATTTTCAGCCAGATGCAGCCTTGCAGGGTCTCTTCCTTAGAGTCAAAAAAGGTAGCCCAAGGGACTGCTTATTCAGTCTTCCCTGGTGCAAGTCGTGTTTGGCTGTGAAGATGCCAGAACAATGGCTCTGCTCCCAGGGCCTCAGTTTCCCAGTAAGAACAGACCTAGTCTCCAGAGCTCTCTGCTACAGAGCAGACATGGGGAAAAAGCGCTGTGGAGGGTGCCTTCACGTTCCAGGGCACTGTCGAAGCCTTACCTGGGCTTTGGAGCCTAGGCACTGTGGCCGCTTTCACTGACTTTCCAGGTATCACTTCCCAGCCCCTTGTGATTTTCAGCCAGATGCAGCCTTGCAGGGTCCCTTCCTTAGAGTCAAAAAAGGTAGCCCAAGGGACTGCGTATTCAGTCTTCCCTGGTGCAAGAGGTGTTTGGCTGTGAAGACGCCAGAACAATGGCTCTGCTCCCAGGGCCTCAGTTTCCCAGTCAGAACAGACCTAGTCTCCAGAGCTCTCTGCTAAAGGGCAGACATGGGGAAAAAGCGCTGTGGAGGGTGCCTTCACGTTCCAGGGCACTGTCGAAGCCTTACCTGGGCTTTGGAGCCTAGGCACTGTGGCCTCTTTCACTGACTTTCCAGATATCACTTCCCAGCCCCTTGTGATTTTCAGCCAGATGCAGCCTTGCAGGGTCTCTTCCTTAGAGTCAAAAAAGGTAGCCCAAGGGACTGCTTATTCAGTCTTCCCTGGTGCCAGAGGTGTTTGGCTGTGAAGACGCCAGAACAATGGCTCTGCTCCCAGGGCCTCAGTTTCCCAGTCAGAACAGACCTAGTCACAGGAGTTCTCTGGTACCGAACAGACATGTGGAAATAGCTCTGAGGAGGGTTCCTTGAGGCTCCCTGACTTGGGGAAGCCCTACCCGGGTGCTGGGGCCTAAGCACTATGGCCTCTTTCACTGACTTTCCAGGTATCACTTCCCAGCCCCTTGTGATTTTCAGCCAGATGCAGACTTGCAGGTCTCTTCCTTAGAGTCAAAAAAGGTAGCCCAAGGGACTGCTTATTCAGTCTTCCCTGGTGCAAGAGGTGTTTGGCTGTGAAGAGGCCAGCACAATGGCTCTGCTCCCAGGGCCTCAGTTTCCCAGTCAGAACAGACCTAGTCTCCAGAGCTCTCTGCTACAGAGCAGACATGGGGAAAAAGCGCTGTGCAGGGTGCCTTCACTTTCCAGGGCACTGTCGAAGCCTTACCTGGGCTTTGGAGCCTAGGCACTGTGGACTCTTTCACTGACTTTCCAAGTATCTCTTCCCAGCCCCTTGTGATTTTCAGCCAGATGCAGCCTTGCAGGGTCTCTTCCTTAGAGTCAAAAAAGGTAGCCCAAGGGACTGCTTATTCAGTCTTCCCTGGTGCAAGTGGTGTTTGGCTGTGAAGACGCCAGAACAATGGCTCTGCTCCCAGGGCCTCAGTTTCCCAGTCAGAACAGTCCTAGTCTCCAGAGCTCTCTGCCACAGAGCAGACATGGGGAAATAGCTCTGAGGAGGGTTCCTTGAGGCTCCCTGCCTTGGGGAAGCCCTACCCGGGTGCTGGGGCCTAGGAACTGTGGCCTCTGTCACTGACTTTCCAGGTATCACTTCCCAGCCCCTTGTGATTTTCAGCCAGATGCAGCCTTGCAGGTTCTCTTCCTTAGAGTCAAAAAAGGTAGCCCTAGGGAGTGCTTATTCAGTCTTCCCTGGTGCAAGAGGTGTTTGGCTGTGAAGACGCCAGAACAATGGCTCTGCTCCCAGGGCCTCAGTTTCCCAGTCAGAACAGACCTAGTCACAAGAGCTCTCTGCTACAGAGCAGACATGAGGAAAAAGCACTGTGGAGGGTGGCTTCACGCTCCAGGTCACTGTCGAAGCCTTACCTGGGCTTTGGAGCCTAGGCACTGTGGCCTCTTTCACTGACTTTCCAGGTATCACTTCCCAGGCCCTTGTGATTTTCAGCCGGTGGGCCCAAATTTCTACGGCTCCTACAAACATACATCCCAGGTAGAAGTTCCTAGCCCCATGTGATTTTCAGCCTTAGTGCGTTCTGACAGGATCTCTTCCATGGAGTGAGCAAAGGCAGCACAAGGTATTGCTTTTTCTATCCTCCCTCGAACAGCAAGTTTTGGGCGGTTCAGAAGCCCCTACAATGGGTCTGTTCCCAGGGCTTCAGTTTCCCAGTCAGAACAGACCTAGTCTCAAGAGCTCTCTGCTACTGAGCACACATGGGGCAATAGCTCTGAAGAGGGTTCCGTGAGGTTCCCTGGCTTGGGGAAGAACTACCCGGGCGGTGGGGGCCTAGGCACTGTGGCCTCTTCCACTGACATTCAGGTAGCACTTTCCAGCCCCTTGTGATTTTCAGCCAAAGGCAGCCTGGCAGGGTCTCTTCCTTAGAGTCATAAAAGGTAGCCCAAGGGACTGCTTATTCAATCTTCCCTGGTGCAATAGGTGTTTGTCTCTTAAGAAGCCACAACAATGGGTCTGCTTCCAGGGCCTCAGTTTGCCAGTCATAACAGACCTAGTCTTCAGAGCTCTCTGCTACAGAGCACACGTATAGTAATAGCTCTGAGGAGTGTTACTTGAGGTTCCCGGGCTTGGAGAAGCCCTACCCGGGCAGTGGGGCCTAGGCACTGTTGTTTTCCACTGACTTTCCAAGTAACAGTTTGCAGCCCCTTGTGATTTTCAGCCAAAGACATACAGGCAGGGGTCTCTTCCTTAGAGTCATAAAAGTCATCCCAAGGGAGTGCTTATTCAATCTTCCCTGGTGCAAGAGGTGTTTGTCTGTGAAGAAGCCACAACAATGGGTCTGCTCCCAGGGCCTCAGTTTCCCATTCAGAACAGACCTAGTCTCAAGAGCTCTCTGCTACAGAGCACACATGGGGAAATAGTTCTGAGGAGTGTTCCCTGAAGATCCCTGGCTTGGGGAACCCCTACCCGGGCTCTGGGGCCTAGGCACTATGGCCCCTACAACTGACTTTCCAGGTAGCACTTTCCAGCCCCTTGTGATTTTCAGCCAAAGGCAGACAGGCAGGGTCTCTTCCTCAGAGTCAAAAAAGGTAGTTCAAGGGAGTGCTTATTCAATCTTCCCAGGTGCAAGAGGTGTTTGGCCGTGAAGACACCAGAACAATAGGTTTGCCTTGAGGCCTCAGTTTCCCATTCAGACCAGGCCTCGTCTCCAGTGCTCTCTGCTACAGGGCAGACATGTGGAAAAATCGCTGTGGAGGGCGCCTTCACGTTCCAGGGCACTGTCGAAGCCTTACCTGGGCTTTGGGACCTAGGCACAATGGCCCCTACAACTGACTTTCCAGGTAGCACTCCCCAGCCCCTTGTGACTTTCAGCCAAAGGCAACCTGACAGGGTGTCTTCCTTAGAGTCATAAAAGTTAGCCCAAGGGAGTGCTTATTCAATCTTCCTGGTGCAAGAGGTGTTTGTCTGTGAAGAAGCCACAACAATGAGTCTGCTCCCAGGGCCTCAGTTTCCCAGTCAGAACAGACCTAGTCTCAAGAGCTCTCTACTACAGAGCACACATGGGGCAATAGCTCTGAGAAGTGTTCCTTGAGGTTCCCTGGCTTCTGAAATCCCTATCCGGGCGCTGGGGCCTAGGCATTGGGGCCTCTTCCACTGAATTTCCAGGTAGCACTTTCCAGCCCCTTGTGATTTTCAGCCAAAGGAAATCTGGCAGGGTCTCTTCCTGAGAGTCATAAAAGGTAGCCCAAGGGAGTGCTTATTCAATATTCCCTGGTGCAAGAGGTGTTTGGCTGTTAAGACACCACAACAATTGGTTTGCCTCCAGGCCTCAGTTTCCCAGTCAGACCAGGCCTAGTCTCCAGAGCTCTCTGCCACACAGCAGATATGTGGAAAAAGCACTGAGGAGGGTGCCTTCATGTTCCAGGGCACTGTCGAAGCCTTAACTGGGCTTTGGGACCTAGGCACTCTGGCCCCTACAACTGACTTTCCAAGTAGCACTTCCCAGCCCCTTGTGATTTCCAGCCAAAGGGAGCCTGGCAGGATCTCTTCCTTAGAGTCATAAAATGTAGCCCAAGAGAATGCTAATTCAGGCTTCCCTGGTGCAAGAGGTTTTTGGCTGTTAAGTGGCCACACCAATGGGTTTGCCTCCAGGCCTCAGTTTCCCATTCAGAACAGGCCTAGTCTCCAGAGCACTCTGCTACAGAGCAGACATGGGGAATAAGCGCTGTGGAGGGTGCCTTCACGTTCCAGGGCACTGTCGAAGCCTTACCTGGGCTTTGGAGCCTAGGCACTGTGGCCTCTTTCACTGACTTTCCAGGTATCACTTCCCAGCCCCTTGTGATTTTCAGCCAGATGCAGCCTTGCAGGGTCTCTTCCTTAGAGTCAAAAAAGGTAGCCCAAGGGACTGCTTATTCAGTCTTCCCTGGTGCAAGAGGTGTTTGGCTGTGAAGACGCCAGAACAATGGCTCTGCTCCCAGGGCCTCAGTTTCCCAGTCAGAACAGACCTAGTCTCCAGAGCTCTCTGCTACAGAGCAGACATGGGGAAAAAAGCGCTGTGGAGGGTGCCTTCACGTTCCAGGGCACTGTCGAAGCCTTACCTGGGCTTTGGAGCCTAGGCACTGTGGCCTCTTTCACTGACTTTCCAGGTATCACTTCCCAGCCCCTTGTGATTTTCAGCCAGATGCAGCCTTGCAGGGTCTCTTCCTTAGAGTCAAAAAAAGGTAGCCCAAGGGACTGCTTATTCAGTCTTCCCTGGTGCAAGAGGTGTTTTTGCTGTGAAGACGCCAGAACAATGGCTCTGCTCCCAGGGCCTCAGTTTCCCAGTCAGAACAGACCTAGTCTCCCAGAGCTCTCTGCTACAGAGCAGACATGGGGAAAAAAGCTCTGTGGAGGGTGCCTTCACGTTCCAGGGCACTGTCGAAGCCTACCTGGGCTTTGGAGCCTAGGCACTGTGGCCTCTTTCACTGACTTTCCAGGTATCACTTCCCAGCCCCTTTGTGATTTTCAGCCAGATGCAGCCTTGCAGGGTCTCTTCCTTAGAGTCAAAAAAGGTAGCCCAAGGGACTGCTTATTCAGTCTTCCCTGGTGCAAGAGGTGTTTGGCTGTGAAGACGCCAGAACAATGGCTCTGCTCCCAGGGCCTCAGTTTCCCAGTCAGAACAGACCTAGTCTCCAGAGCTCTCTGCTACAGAGCAGACATGGGGAAAAAGCTCTGTGGAGGGTGCCTTCACGTTCCAGGGCACTGTCGAAGCCTTACCTGGGCTTTGGAGCCTAGGCACTGTGGCCTCTTTCACTGACTTTCCAGGTATCACTTCCCAGCCCCTTGTGATTTTCAGCCAGATGCAGCCTTGCAGGGTCTCTTCCTTAGAGTCAAAAAAGGTAGCCCAAGGGACTGCTTATTCAGTCTTCCCTGGTGCAAGAGGTGTTTGGCTGTGAAGACGCCAGAACAATGGCTCTGCTCCCAGGGCCTCAGTTTCCCAGTCAGAACAGAGACCTAGTCTCCAGAGCTCTCTGCTACAGAGCAGACATGGGGAAAAAGCTCTGAGGAGGGTGCCTTCACGTTCCAGGGCACTGTCGAAGCCTTACCTGGGCTTTGGAGCCTAGGCACTGTGGCCTCTTTCACTGACTTTCCAGGTATCACTTCCCAGCCCCTTGTGATTTTCAGCCAGATGCAGCCTTGCAGGGTCTCTTCCTTAGAGTCAAAAAAGGTAGCCCAAGGGACTGCTTATTCAGTCTTCCCTGGTGCAAGAGGTGTTTGGCTGTGAAGACGCCAGAACAATGGCTCTGCTCCCAGGGCCTCAGTTTCCCAGTCAGAACAGACCTAGTCTCCAGAGCTCTCTGCTACAGAGCAGACATGGGGAAAAAGCGCTGTGGAGGGTGCCTTCACGTTCCCAGGGCACTGTCGAAGCCTTACCTGGGCTTTGGAGCCTAGGCACTGTGGCCTCTTTCACTGACTTTCCAGGTATCACTTCCCAGCCCCTTGTGATTTTCAGCCAGATGCAGCCTTGCAGGGTCTCTCTTCCTTAGAGTCAAAAAAAGGTAGCCCAAGGGACTGCTTATTCAGTCTTCCCTGGTGCAAGAGGTGTTTGGCTGTGAAGACGCCAGAACAATGGCTCTGCTCCCAGGGCCTCAGTTTCCCAGTCAGAACAGACCTAGTCTCCAGAGCTCTCTGCTACAGAGCAGACATGGGGAAAAAGCGCTGTGGAGGGTGCCTTCACGTTCCAGGGCACTGTCGAAGCCTTACCTGGGCTTTGGAGCCTAGGCACTGTGGCCTCTTTCACTGACTTTCCAGGTATCACTTCCCAGCCCCTTGTGATTTTCAGCCAGATGCAGCCTTGCAGGGTCTCTTCCTTAGAGTCAAAAAAGGTAGCCCAAGGGACTGCTTATTCAGTCTTCCCTGGTGCAAGAGGTGTTTGGCTGTGAAGACGCCAGAACAATGGCTCTGCTCCCAGGGGCCTCAGTTTCCCAGTCAGAACAGACCTAGTCTCCAGAGCTCTCTGCTACAGAGCAGACATGGGGAAAAAGCGCTCTGAGGAGGGTTCCTTGAGGCTCCCTGCACTGTCGAAGCCCTACCTGGGCTTTGGAGCCTAGGCACTGTGGCCTCTTTCACTGACTTTCCAGGTATCACTTCCCAGCCCCTTGTGATTTTCAGCCAGATGCAGCCTTGCAGGGTCTCTTCCTTAGAGTCAAAAAAGGTAGCCCAAGGGACTGCTTATTCAGTCTTCCCTGGTGCAAGAGGTGTTTGGCTGTGAAGACGCCAGAACAATGGCTCTGCTCCCAGGGCCTCAGTTTCCCAGTCAGAACAGACCTAGTCTCCAGAGCTCTCTGCTACAGAGCAGACATGGGGAAAAAGCGCTGTGGAGGGTGCCTTCACGTTCCAGGGCACTGTCGAAGCCTTACCTGGGCTTTGGAGCCTAGGCACTGTGGCCTCTTTCACTGACTTTCCAGGTATCACTTCCCAGCCCCTTGTGATTTTCAGCCAGATGCAGCCTTGCAGGGTCTCTTCCTTAGAGTCAAAAAAGGTAGCCCAAGGGACTGCTTATTCAGTCTTCCCTGGTGCAAAAGGTGTTTGGCTGTGAAGACGCCAGAACAATGGCTCTGCTCCCAGGGCCTCAGTTTCCCAGTCAGAACAGACCTAGTCTCCAGAGCTCTCTGCTACAGAGCAGACATGGGGAAAAAGCGCTGTGGAGGGTGCCTTCACGTTCCAGGGCACTGTCGAAGCCTTACCCGGGGCTTTGGAGCCTAGGCACTGTGGCCTCTTTCACTGACTTTCCAGGTATCACTTCCCAGCCCCTTGTGATTTTTCAGCCAGATGCAGCCTTGCAGGGTCTCTTCCTTAGAGTCAAAAAAGGTAGCCCAAGGGACTGCTTATTCAGTCTTCCCTGGTGCAAGAGGTGTTTGGCTGTGAAGACGCCAGAACAATGGCTCTGCTCCCAGGGCCTCAGTTTCCCAGTCAGAACAGACCTAGTCTCCAGAGCTCTCTGCTACAGAGCAGACATGGGTATCACTTCCCAGCCCCTTGTGATTTTCAGCCAGATGCAGCCTTGCAGGGTCTCTTCCTTAGAGTCAAAAAAGGTAGCCCAAGGGACTGCTTATTCAGTCTTCCCTGGTGCAAGAGGTGTTTGGCTGTGAAGACGCCAGAACAATGGCTCTGCTCCCAGGGCCTCAGTTTCCCAGTCAGAACAGACCTAGTCTCCAGAGCTCTCTGCTACAGAGCAGACATGGGGAAAAAGCGCTGTGGAGGGTGCCTTCACGTTCCAGGGCACTGTCGAAGCCTTACCTGGGCTTTGGAGCCTAGGCACTGTGGCCTCTTTCACTGACTTTCCAGGTATCACTTCCCAGCCCCTTGTGATTTTCAGCCAGATGCAGCCTTGCAGGGTCTCTTCCTTAGAGTCAAAAAAGGTAGCCCAAGGGACTGCTTATTCAGTCTTCCCTGGTGCAAGAGGTGTTTGGCTGTGAAGACGCCAGAACAATGGCTCTGCTCCCAGGGCCTCAGTTTCCCAGTCAGAACAGACCTAGTCTCCAGAGCTCTCTGCTACAGAGCAGACATGGGGAAAAAGCTCTGAGGAGGGTTCCTTGAGGCTCCAGGGCTTGGGAAGCCTTACCCGGGTGCTGGGGCCTAGGCACTGTGGCCTCTTTCACTGACTTTCCAGGTATCACTTCCCAGCCCCTTGTGATTTTCAGCCAGATGCAGCCTTGCAGGGTCTCTTCCTTAGAGTCAAAAAAGGTAGCCCAAGGGACTGCTTATTCAGTCTTCCCTGGTGCAAGAGGTGTTTGGCTGTGAAGACGCCAGAACAATGGCTCTGCTCCCAGGGCCTCAGTTTCCCAGTCAGAACAGACCTAGTCTCCAGAGCTCTCTGCTACAGAGCAGACATGGGGAAAAGCTCTGAGGAGGGTGCCTTCAGGCTCCCTGCACTGTCGAAGCCTTACGGGGGCTTTGGAGCCTAGGCACTGTGGCCTCTTTCACTGACTTTCCAGGTATCACTTCCCAGCCCCTTGTGATTTTCAGCCAGATGCAGCCTTGCAGGGTCTCTTCCTTAGAGTCAAAAAAGGTAGCCCAAGGGACTGCTTATTCAGTCTTCCCTGGTGCAAGAGGTGTTTGGCTGTGAAGACGCCAGAAAAATGGCTCTGCTCCCAGGGCCTCAGTTTCCCAGTCAGAACAGACCTAGTCTCCAGAGCTCTCTGCTACAGAGCAGACATGGGGAAAAAGCTCTGTGGAGGGTGCCTTCACGTTCCAGGGCACTGTCGAAGCCTTACCTGGGCTTTGGAGGGCCTAGGCACTGTGGCCTCTTTCACTGACTTTCCAGGTATCACTTCCCAGCCCCTTGTGATTTTCAGCCAGATGCAGCCTTGCAGGGTCTCTTCCTTAGAGTCAAAAAAGGTAGCCCAAGGGACTGCTTATTCAGTCTTCCCTGGTGCAAGAGGTGTTTGGCTGTGAAGACGCCAGAACAATGGCTCTGCTCCCAGGGCCTCAGTTTCCCAGTCAGAACAGACCTAGTCTCCAGAGCTCTCTGCTACAGAGCAGACATGGGGAAATAGCTCTGTGGAGGGTGCCTTCACGTTCCAGGGCACTGTCGAAGCCTTACCTGGGTGCTTTGGAGCCTAGGCACTGTGGCCTCTTTCACTGACTTTCCAGGTATCACTTCCCAGCCCCTTGTGATTTTTCAGCCAGATGCAGCCTTGCAGGGTCTCTTCCTTAGAGTCAAAAAAGGTTAGCCCAAGGGACTGCTTATTCAGTCTTCCCTGGTGCAAGAGGTGTTTGGCTGTGAAGACGCCAGAACAATGGCTCTGCTCCCAGGGGCCTCAGTTTCCCAGTCAGAACAGACCTAGTCTCCAGAGCTCTCTGCTACAGAGCAGACATGGGGAAATAGCTCTGAGGAGGGTGCCTTGACGCTCCAGGCACTGTCGGAAGCCTTACCCGGGTGCTGGAGCCTAGGCACTGTGGCCTCTTTCACTGACTTTCCAGGTATCACTTCCCAGCCCCTTGTGATTTTCAGCCCAGATGCAGCCTTGCAGGGTCTCTTCCTTAGAGTCAAAAAAGGTAGCCCAAGGGACTGCTTATTCAGTCTTCCCTGGTGCAAGAGGTGTTTGGCTGTGAAGACGCCAGAACAATGGCTCTGCTCCCAGGGCCTCAGTTTCCCAGTCAGAACAGACCTAGTCTCCAGAGCTCTCTGCTACAGAGCAGACATGGGGAAAAATAGCTCTGTGGAGGGTGCCTTCACGTTCCCTGGCACTGTCGAAGCCCTACCTGGGTGCTGGAGCCTAGGCACTGTGGCCTCTTTCACTGACTTTCCAGGTATCACTTCCCAGCCCCTTGTGATTTTCAGCCAGATGCAGCCTTGCAGGGTCTCTTCTTAGAGTCAAAAAAGGTAGCCCAAGGGACTGCTTATTCAGTCTTCCCTGGTGCAAGAGGGTGTTTGGCTGTGAAGACGCCAGAACAATGGCTCTGCTCCCAGGGCCTCAGTTTCCCAGTCAGAACAGACCTAGTCTCCAGAGCTCTCTGCTACAGAGCAGACATGGGGAAAAAAGCGCTGTGGAGGGTGCCTTCACGTTCCAGGGCACTGTCGAAGCCTTACTTGTGCTTTGGAGCCTAGGCACTGTGGCCTCTTTCACTGACTTTCCAGGTATCACTTCCCAGCCCCTTGTGATTTTCAGCCAGATGCAGCCTTTGCAGGGTCTCTTCCTTAGAGTCAAAAAAGGTAGCCCAAGGGACTGCTTATTCAGTCTTCCCTGGTGCAAGAGGTGTTTGGCTGTGAAGACGCCAGAACAATGGCTCTGCTCCCAGGCCTCAGTTTCCCAGTCAGAACAGACCTAGTACTCCAGAGCTCTCTGCTACAGAGCAGACATGGGGAAAAAGCGCTGAGGAGGGTTTCCTTCAAGTTCCCTGGCATGGGAAGCCTTACCTTGGCTTTGGGCCTAGGCACTGTGGCCTCTTTCACTGACTTTCCAGGTATCACTTCCCATCCCCTTGTGATTTTCAGCCAGATGAAGCCTTGCAGGGTCTCTTCCTTAGAGTCAAAAAAGGTAGCCCAAGGGACTGCTTATTCAGTCTTCCCTGGTGCAAGAGGTGTTTGGCTGTGAAGACGCCAGAACAATGGCTCTGCTCCCAGGGCCCTCAGTTTCCCAGTCAGAACAGACCTAGTCTCCAGAGCTCTCTGCTACAGAGCAGACATGGGGAAATAGCTCTGAGGAGGGTTCCTTGAGGCTCCCTGCCTTGGGGAAGCCCTACCCGGGTGCTGGGGCCTAGGCACTGTGGCCTCTTTCACTGAATTTCCAGGTATCACTTCCCAGCCCCTTGTGATTTTCAGCCAGATGCAGCCTTGCAGGGTCTCTTCCTTAGAGTCAAAAAAAGGTAGCCCAAGGGACTGCTTATTCAGTCCTTCCCTGGTGCAAGAGGTGTTTGGCTGTGAAGACGCCAGAACAATGGCCTCTGCTCCCAGGGCCTCAGTTTCCCAGTCAGAACAGACCTAGTCTCCAGAGCTCTCTGCTACAGAGCAGACATGTGGAAAAAGCGCTGTGGAGGGTGCCTTCACGTTCCAGGGCACTGTCGAAGCCTTACCTGGGCTTTGGAGCCTAGGCACTGTGGCCTCTTTCACTGACTTTCCAGGTATCACTTCCCAGCCCCTTGTGATTTTTCAGCCAGATGCATGCCTTGCAGTGGTCTCTTCCTTTAGAGTCAAAAAAAAAGGTCTCTGAGGAGGGTTCCTTGAGGCTCCCTGCCTTGGGGAAGCCCTACCCGGGTGCTGGGGCCTAGGCACTGTGGCCTCTTTCACTGACTTTCCAGGTATCACTTCCCAGCCCCTTGTGATTTTCAGCCAGATGCAGCCTTGCAGGGTCTCTTCCTTAGAGTCAAAAAAGGTAGCCCAAGGGACTGCTTATTCAGTCTTCCCTGGTGCAAGAGGTGTTTGGATCACGTTCCAGGGCACTGTCGAAGCCTTACCTGGGCTTTGGAGCCTAGGCACTGTGGCCTCTTTCACTGACTTTCCAGGTATCACTTCCCAGCCCCTTGTGATTTTCAGCCAGATGCAGCCTTGCAGGGTCTCTTCCTTAGAGTCAAAAAAGGTAGCCCAAGGGACTGCTTATTCAGTCTTCCCTGGTGCAAGAGGTGTTTGGCTGTGAAGACGCCAGAACAATGGCTCTGCTCCCAGGGCCTCAGTTTCCCAGTCA
>JAGTYA010000894.1:0-16429 GCA_024291935.2 Okapia johnstoni | reverse complement strand
CATCCCAGAAGCTCTCTGCTACAGAGCAGACATGGGGAATAGCTTCAAGATTATGTGGTTTCCTTCTGAGGCTCCCTGCAATGGGGAGCCCTGCCCGGCGTGCTGGGGCTCCTAGAGCCGACATGTGGAAATAGCTCTGAGGAGGGTTCCTTGTGGCTCCTGCCTTGGGGAAGCCCTACCCGGGTGCTGGGGCCTAGGCACTGTGGCCCTCTTTCACTGACTTTCCAGGTATCACTTCCCAGCCCCTTGTGATTTTATCAGCCAGATGCAGCCTTGCAGGGTCTCTTCCTTAGAGTCAAAAAAGGTAGCCCAAGGGAACTGCTTATTCAGTCTTCCTGGTGCAAGAGGTGTTATGGCTGTGAAGACGCCAGAACAATGGCTCTGCTCCCAGGAGCCTCAGTTTCCCCAGTCAGAACAGACCTAGTCTCCAGAGCTCTCTGCTACAGAGCAGAACATGTGGAAAAAGCCCTGTGGAGGGTGCCTTCACGTTCCTCTCTGTCGAAGCCTTACCTGGGCTTTGGAGCCTAGGCACTGTGGCCTCTTTCACACTGACTTTCCAGGTATCACTTCCCCAGCCCCTAGTATTTTCAGCCAGATGCAGCTTTGCAGAGTCTCTTCCTTAGAGTCAAAAAAGTGTAGCCCAAGGGACTGCTTATTCAGTCTTCCCTGGTGCAGAGGTGTTTGGCTGTGAAGACGCCAGAACAATGGCTCTGCTCCAAGGGCCTCAGTTTCCCAGTCAGAAACAGACCTAGTCCTCCAGAGCTCCTCTGCTACAGAGCAGACATGGGGAAAAAGCGCTGTGGGAGGGATCCCTTCAGGCTTCCAGGGCACTGTCCCGAAGCCTTACCTGGGTGCTGGGGCCTAGGCACTGTGGCCTCTTTCACTGACTTTCCAGGTATCACTTCCAGCCCCTTGTGATTTTCAGCCAGATGCAGCCTTGCAGGGTCTCTTCCTCTAGAGTCAAAAAAAGGTAGCCCACAGGGACTGCTTATTCAGTCTTCCCTGGTGCAAGAGGTGTTTGGCTGTGAAGACGCCAGAACAATGGCTCTGCTCCCAGGGCCTTCAGTTTCCCAGTCAGAACAGACCTAGTCTCCAGAGTCTCTCTGCTACAGAGCAGACATGGGGAAATAGCTCTGAGGAGGGTTCCTTCACGTTCTCCCTGCACTGTGGGAAGCCTTACCCGGGTGCTGGAGCCTAGGCACTGTGGCCTCTTCTCACTGACTTTCCAGGTATCACTTCCCAGCCCCTTGTGATTTTCAGCCAGATGCACCTTGCAGGGTCTCTTCCTTAGAGTCAAAAAAGGTAGCCCAAGGGACTGCTGTTATTCAGTCTTCCCTGGTGCAAGAACATGGGGAAAAAGCGCTGTGGACGGTGCCTTCACGTTCCAGGGCACGGTCGAAGCCTTACCTGGCTTTGGAGCCTAGGCACTGTGGCCTCTTTCACTGACTTTCCAGGTATCACTTCCCAGCCCTTTGTGATTTTCAGGCAAATGCAGCCTTGGACGGTCTCTTCCTTAGAGTCAAAAAAGGTAGCCCAAGGGACTGCTTATTCAGTCTTCCCTGGTGCAAGAGGTGTTTGGCTGTGAAGACGCCAGAACACCGGCTCTGCTCCCAGGGCCTCAGTTTCCCAATCAGAACAGTCCTAGTCTCCAGAGCTCTCTGCTACAGAGCAGACATGGGTAAAAAGCGCTGTGGAAGGTGCCTTCATGTTCCAGGGCACTGTCGAAGCATTACATGGGTTTTGGAGCCTAGGCACTGTGGCCTCTTTCACTGACTTTCCAGGTATCACTTCCCAGCCCCTTGTGATTTTCAGCCAGATTCAGCCTTGCAGGGTCTCTTCCATAGAGTCAAAAAAGGTAGCCCAAGGGACTGCTTATTCAGTCTTCCCTGGTGCAAGAGGTGTTTCGCTGTGAAGACGCCAGAACAATGGCTCTGCTCCCAGGGCCTCAGTTTCACAGTCAGAACAGACCTAGTCTCCAGAGCTCTCTGCTACAGAGCAGACATGGGGAAATAGCTCTGAGGAGGGTTTCCTTGAGGCTCCCTGCCTTGGGGAAATCCTACCCGGGTGCTGGGGCCTCGGAACTGTGGCCTCTTTCACTGACTTTCCAGGTATCACTTCCCAGCCCCTTGTGATTTTCAGCCAGATGCAGCCTTGCAGGGTCTCTTCCTTAGAGTCAAAAAACGGAGCCCAAGGGACTGCTTATTCAGTCTTCCCTGGTGCAAGAGGTGTTTGGCTGTGAAGACGCCAGAACAATGGCTCTGCTCCCAGGGCCTCAGTTTCCCAGTCAGAACAGACCTAGTCTCCAGAGGTCTCTGCTACAGAGCCGACATGGGGAAATAGCTCTGAGGAGGGTTCCTTGAGGCTCCCTGCCTTGGGGAAGCCCTACCCGGGTGCTGGGCCTAGGCACTGTGGCCTCTTTCACTGAATTTCCAGGTATCACTTCCCAGCCCCTTGTGATTTTCAGACAGATGCAGCCTTGCAGGGTCTCTTTCCTTAGAGTCAAAAAAGGTAGCCCAAGGGACTGCTTATTCAGTCTTCCCTGGTGCAAGAGGTGTTTGGCTGTGAAACGCCAGAACAATGGCTCTGATCCCAGGGCCTCAGTTTCCCAGTCAGAACAGACCTAGTCTCCAGAGCTCTCTGCTACAGAGCAGACATGGGGAAAAAGCGCTGTGGACGGTGCCTTCACGTTCCAGGGCACTGTCGAAGCCTTACCTGGGCTTTGGAGCCTAGGCACTGTGGCCTCTTTCACTGACTTTCCAGGTATCACTTCCCAGCCCCTTGTGATTTTCAGCCAGATGCAGCCTTGCAGGGTCTCTTCCTTAGAGTCAAAAAAGGTAGCCCAATGGACTGCTTATTCAGTCTTCCCTGGTGCAAGAGGTGTTTTGGGCTGTGAAGACGCCAGAACAATGGCTCTGCTCTCAGGGCCTCAGTTTCCCAGTCAGAACAGACCTAGTCTCCAGAGCTCTCTGCTACAGAGCAGACATGGGGAAAAAGCGCTGTGGACGGTGCCTTCACGTTCCAGGGCACTGTCGAAGCCTTACCCTGGGCTTTGGAGCCTAGGCACTGTGGCCTCTTTCACTGACTTTCCAGGTATCACTTCCCAGCCCCTTGTGATTTTCAGCCAGATGCAGCCTTGCAGGGTCTCTTCCTTAGAGTCAAAAAAGGTAGCCCAAGGGACTGCTTATTCAGTCTTCCCTGGTGCAAGAGGTGTTTGGCTGTGAAGACGCCAGAACAATGGCTCTGCTCCCAGGGCCTCAGTTTCCCAGTCAGAACAGACCTAGTCTCCAGAGCTCTCTGCTACAGAGCAGACATGGGGAAAAAGCGCTGTGGACGGTGCCTTCACGTTCCAGGGCACTGTCGAAGCCTTACCTGGGCTTTGGAGCTTAGGCACTGTGGCCTCTTTCACTGACTTTCCAGGTATCACTTCCGAGACCCTTGTGATTTTCAGCCAGATGCAGCCTTGCAGGGTCCCTTCCTTAGAGTCAAAAAAGGTAGCCCAAGGGACTGCTTATTCAGTCTTCCCTGGTGCAAGAGGTGTTTCGCTGTGAAGACGCCAGAACAATGGCTCTGCTCCCAGGGCCTCAGTTTCCCAGTCAGAACAGACCTAGTCTCCAGAGCTCTCTGCTACAGAGCAGACATGGGGAAAAAGCGCTGTGGACGGTGCCTTCACGTTCCAGGGCACTGTCGAAGCCTTACCTGGGCTTTGGAGCCTAGGCACTGTGGCCTCTTTCACTGACTTTCCAGGTATCACTTCCCAGCCCCTTGTGATTTTCAGCCAGATGCAGCCTTGCAGGGTCTCTTCCTTAGAGTCAAAAAAGGTAGCCCAAGGGACTGCTTATTCAGTCTTCCCTGGTGCAAGAGGTGTTTGGCTGTGAAGACGCCAGAACAATGGCTCTGCTCCCAGGGCCTCAGTTTCCCAATCAGAACAGACCTAGTCTCCAGAGCTCTCTGCTACAGAGCAGACATGGGGAAAAAGCGCTGTGGAGGGTGCCTTCACGTTCCAGGGCACTGTCGAAGCCTTACATGGGTTTTGGAGCCTAGGCACTGTGGCCTCTTTCACTGACTTTCCAGGTATCACTCCCCAGCCCCTTGTGATTTTCAGCCAGATGCAGCCTTGCAGGGTCTCTTCCTTAGAGTCAAAAAAGGGAGCCCAAGGGACTGCTTATTCAGTCTTCCCTATTGCAAGAGGTGTTTGGCTGTGAAGACGCCAGAACAATGGCTCTGCTCCCAGGGCCTCAGTTTCCCAGTCAGAACAGACCTAGTCTCCAGAGCTCTCTGCTACAGAGCAGACATGGGGAAAAAGCGCTGTGGACGGTGCCTTCACGTTCCAGGGCACTGTTGAAGCCTTACCTGGGCTTTGGAGCCTAGGCACGGTGGCCTCTTTCACTGACTTTCCAGGTATCACTTCCCAGCCCCTTGTGATTTTCAGCCAGATGCAGCCTTGCAGGGTCTCTTCCTTAGAGTCAAAAAAGGTAGCCCAAGGGACTGCTTATTCAGTCATCCCTGGTGCAAGAGTTGTTTGGCTGTGAAGACGCCAGAACAATGGCTCTGCTCCCAGGGCCTCAGTTTCCCAGTCAGAACAGACCTAGTCTCCAGAGCTCTCTGCTACAGAGCAGACATGGGGAAATAGTTCTGAGGAGGGTTTCTTGAGGCTTCCTGCCTTGGGGAAGCCCTACCCGGGTGCTGGAGCCTAGGCACTGTGGCCTCTTTCACTGACTTTCCAGGTATCACTTCCCAGCCCCTTGTGATTTTCAGCCAGATGCAGCCTTGCAGGGTCCCTTCCTTAGAGTCAAAAAAGGTAGCCCAAGGGACTGCTTATTCAGTCTTCCCTGGTGCAAGAGGTGTTTGGCTGTGAAGACGCCAGAACAATGGCTCTGCTCCCAGGGCCTCAGTTTCCCAGTCAGAACAGACCTAGTCTCCAGAGCTCTCTGCTACAGAGCAGACATGGGGAAATAGCTCTGAGGAGGGTTCCTTGAGGCTCCCTGCCTTGGGGAAGCCCTACCCGGGTGCTGGGGCCTAGGCACTGTGGCCTCTTTCACTGACTTTCCAGGTATCACTTCCCAGCCCCTTGTGATTTTCAGCCAGAGGCAGCCTTGCATGGTCTCTTCCTTAGAGTCAAAAAAGGTAGCCCAAGGGACTGCTTATTCAGTCTTCCCTGGTGCAAGAGGTGTTTGGCTGTGAAGACGCCAGAACAATGGCTCTGCTTCCAGGGCCTCAGTTTCCCAGTCAGAACAGACATAGTCTCCAAAGCTCTCTGCTACAGAGCAGACATGGGGAAATAGCTCTGAGGAGGGTTGCTTGCGTCTCCCTGCCTTGGGAAAGCCCTACCCGGGTGCTGGGGCCTCGGCACTGTGGCCTCTTTCACTGACTTTCCAGGTATCACTTCCCAGCCCCTTGTGATTTTCAGCCAGATGCAGCCGTGCAGGGTCTCTTCCTTAGAGTCAAAAAAGGTAGCCCAAGGGACTGCTTATTCAGTCTTCCCTGGTGCAAGCGGTGTTTGGCTGTGAAGACGCCAGAACAATGGCTCTGCTCCCAGGGCCTCAGTTTCCCAGTCAGAACAGACCTAGTCTCCAGAGCTCTCTCATACAGAGCAGACATGGGGAAAAAGCGCTGTGGAGGGTGCCTTCACGTTCCAGGGCACTGTCGAAGCCTTACCTGGGCTTTGGAGTCTAGGCACTGTGGCCTCTTTCACTGACTTTCCAGGTATCACTTCCCAGCCCCTTGAGATTTTCATCCAGATGCAGCCTTGCAGGGTCTCTTCTTTGAGTCAAAAAAGGTAGCCCAAGGGACTGCTTATTCAGTCTTCCCTCGTGCAAGAGGTGTTTGGCTGTGAAGACGCCAGAACAATGGCTCTGCTCCCAGGGCCTCAGTTTCCCAGTCAGAACAGACCTAGTCTCCAGAGCTCTCTGCTACAGAGCAGACATGGGGAAAAAGCGCTGTGGACGGTGCCTTCACGTTCCAGGGCACTGTCGAAGCCTTACCTGGGCTTTGGAGCCTAGGCACTGTGGCCTCTTTTACTGATTTTCCAGGTATCATTTCCCAGCCCCTTGTGATTTTCAGCCAGATGCAGCCTTGCAGGGTCTCTTCCTTAGAGTCAAAAAAGGTAGCCCAAGGGACTGCTTATTCAGTCTTCCCTGGTGCAAGAGGTATTTGGCTGTGAAGACGCCAGAACAATGGCTCTGCTCCCATGGCCTCAGTTTCCCAGTCAGAACAGACCTAGTCTCCAGAGCTCTCTCATACAGAGCAGACATGGGGAAAAAGCGCTGTGGAGGGTGCCTTCACGTTCCAGGGCACTGTCGAAGCCTTACCTGGGCTTTGGAGCCTAGGCACTGTGGCCTCTTTCACTGACTTTCCAGGTATCACTTCCCAGCCCCTTGAGATTTTCAGCCAGATGCAGCCTTGCAGGGTCTCTTCCTTAGAGTCAAAAAAGGTAGCCCAAGGGACTGCTTATTCAGTCTTCCCTCGTGAAAGAGGTGTTTGGCTGTGAAGACGCCAGAACAATGGCTCTGCTCCCAGGGCCTCAGTTTCTCAGTCAGAACAGACCTAGTCTCCAGAGCTCTCTGCTACAGAGCAGACATGGGGAAATAGCTCTGAGGAGTGTTCCTTGAGGCTCGCTGCCTTGGGGAAGCCCTACCCGGGTGCTGGGGCCTCGGCACTGTGGCCTCTTTCACTGACTTTCCAGGTATCACTTCCCAGCCCCTTGTGATTTTAAGCCAGATGCAGCCTTGCAGGGTCTCTTCCTTAGAGTCAAAAAAGGGAGCCCAAGGGACTGCTTATTCAGTCTTCCCTGGTGCAAGAGGTGTTTCCCTGTGAAGACGCCAGAACAATGGCTCTGCTCCCAGGGCCTCAGTTTCCCAGTCAGAACAGACCTAGTCTCCAGAGCTCTCTGCTACAGAGCAGACATGGGGAAAAAGCGCTGTGGACGGTGCCTTCACGTTCCAGGGCACTGTCGAAGCCTTACCTGGGCTTTGGAGCCTAGGCACTGTGGCCTCTTTCACTGACTTTCCAGGTATCACTTCCCAGCCCCTTGTGATTTTCAGCCAGATGCAGCCTTGCAGGGTCTCTTCCTTAGAGTCAAAAAAGGTAGCCCAAGGGACTGCTTATTCAGTCTTCCCTGGTGCAAGAGGTGTTTGGCTGTGAAGACGCCAGAACAATGGCTCTGCTCCCAGGGCCTCAGTTTCCCAGTCAGAACAGACCTAGTCTCCAGAGCTCTCTGCTACAGAGCAGACATGGGGAAAAAGCGCTGTGGAGGGTTCCTTCACGTTCCAGGGCACTGTCGAAGCCTTACATGGGCTTTGGAGCCTAGGCACTGTGGCCTCTTTCACTGACTTTCCAGGTATCACTTCCCAGCCCCTTGTGATTTTCAGCCAGATGCAGCCTTGCAGGGTCTCTTCCTTAGAGTCAAAAAAGGTAGCCCAAGGGACTGCTTATTCAGTCTTCCCTGGTGCAAGAGGTGTTTGGCTGTGAAGACGCCAGAACAATGGCTCTGCTCCCAGGGCCTCAGTTTCCCAGTCAGAACAGACCTAGTCTCCAGAGCTCTCTGCTACAGAGCAGACATGGGGAAAATAGCTCTGAGGAGGGTTCCTTGAGGCTCCCTGCCTTGGGGAAGCCCTACCCGGGTGCTGGGGCCTAGGCACTGTGGCCTCTTTCACTGACTTTCCAGGTATCACTTCCCAGCCCCTTGTGATTTTCAGCCAGATGCAGCCTTGCAGGGTCTCTTCCTTAGAGTCAAAAAAGGTAGCCCAAGGGACTGCTTATTCAGTCTTCCCTGGTGCAAGAGGTGTTTGGCTGTGAAGACGCCAGAACAATGGCTCTGCTCCCAGGGCCTCAGTTTCCCAGTCAGAACAGACCTAGTCTCCAGAGCTCTCTGCTACAGAGCAGACATGGGGAAAAAGCGCTGTGGAGGGTGCCTTCACGTTCCAGGGCACTGTCGAAGCCTTACATGGGCTTTGGAGCCTAGGCACTGTGGCCTCTTTCACTGACTTTCCAGGTATCACTTCCCAGCCCCTTGTGATTTTCAGCCAGATGCAGCCTTGCAGGGTCTCTTCCTTAGAGTCAAAAAAGGTAGCCCAAGGGACTGCTTATTCAGTCTTCCCTGGTGCAAGAGGTGTTTGGCTGTGAAGACGCCAGAACAATGGCTCTGCTCCCAGGGCCTCAGTTTCCCAGTCAGAACAGACCTAGTCTCCAGAGCTCTCTGCTACAGAGCAGACATGGGGAAAAAGCGCTGTGGGAGGGTGCCTTCACGTTCCCAGGGCACTGTCGAAGCCTTACCTGGGCTTTTGGAGCCTAGGCACTGTGGCCTCTTTCACTGACTTTCCAGGTATCACTTCCCAGCCCCTTGTGATTTTCAGCCAGATGCAGCCTTGCAGGGTCTCTTCCTTTAGAGTCAAAAAAGGTAGCCCAAGGGACTGCTTATTCAGTCTTCCCTGGTGCAAGAGGTGTTTGGCTGTGAAGACGCCAGAACAATGGCTCTGCTCCCAGGGCCTCAGTTTCCCAGTCAGAACAGACCTAGTCTCCAGAGCTCTCTGCTACAGAGCAGACATGGGGAAAAAGCGCTGTGGAGGGTTCCTTGACGTTCCAGAGCACACTTGTCGAAGCCTTACCTGGGTGCTGGAGCCTAGGCACTGTGGCCTCTTTCACTGACTTTCCAGGTATCACTTCCCAGCCCCTTGTGATTTTCAGCCAGATGCAGCCTTGCAGGGTCTCTTCCCTTAGAGTCAAAAAAGGTAGCCCAAGGGACTGCTTATTCAGTCTTCCCTGGTGCAAGAGGTGTTTGGCTGTGAAGACGCCAGAACAATGGCTCTGCTCCCAGGGCCTCAGTTTCCCAGTCAGAACAGACCTAGTCTCCAGAGCTCTCTGCTACAGAGCAGACATGGGGAAATAGCGCTGAGGAGGGTTCCTTGACGTTCCAGGCACTTGTCGAAGCCTTACCTGGGCTTTGGAGCCTAGGCACTGTGGCCTCTTTCACTGACTTTCCAGGTATCATTTCCCAGCCCCTTGTGATTTTCAGCAAGATGCAGCCTTGCAGGGTCTCTTCCTTAGAGTCAAAAAAGGTAGCCCAAGGGACTGCTTATTCAGTCTTCCCTGGTGCAAGAGGTGTTTGGCTGTGAAGACGCCAGAACAATGGCTCTGCTCCCAGGGCCTCAGTTTCCCAATCAGAACAGACCTAGTCTCCAGAGCTCTCTGCTACAAAGCAGACATGGGGAAAAAGCGCTGTGGAGGGTGCCTTCACGTTCCAGGGCACTGTCGAAGCCTTACATGGGCTTTGGAGCCTAGGCACTGTGGCCTCAGTCAGTGAAAGAAGGCCACACAGTGCCTAGGCCCCAAAGCCCAGGGTAGGGCTTCGCTGATAATCCGCGAGAGCAAGGCAGGAAACCTCAAGGAACCCTCCTCAGAGCTTATTTCCCCATGTGTCTGCTCTGTAGCAGAGAGCTCTGGAGACTAGGTCTGTTCTGACTGGGAAACTGAGGCCCTGGGAGCAGCAGAGCCATTGTTCTGGCGTCTTAACACAGCCAAACACCTCTTGCACCAGGGAAGACTGAATAAGCAAAAAAGTCATCCCTTGGGCTACCTTTTTTTGACTCTAAGGAAGAGACCCTGCAAAGGCTGCCTCTGGCTGAAAATCACAAGGGGCTGCATAGGAAGTGATACCTGGAAAGTCAGTGAAAGAGGCCACAGTGCCTAGGCCCCCAGCAGGTCCGGGTAAGGGCTTCGACAAGTGCAGGGAACGTGAAGGAACCCTCCTTTTAGCTTTTTCCCCATGTCTGCTCTGTAGCAGAGAGCTCTGGAGACTAGGTCTGTTCTGACCAAGGGGCTGGAAAGTGATACCTGGAAAGTCAGTGGAAAGAGGCCACAGTGCCTAGGCCCCACCGCCCGGGTAGGGCTTCGACAGTGCCAGGGGAACCTCAAGAAACACACCACAGAGCTATTGCCCCATGTGTGCTCTGGTAGCAGAGAGCTCTGGAGACTACTAGGTCTGTTCTGACTGGGAAATGAGGCCCTGGGAGCAGACCCATTGTTGTGGCTTCTTAACAGACAAACACCTCTTGTACCAGGGAAGCCTGAATAAGCACTCCCTTGGGCTACCTTTTATGACTCTAAGGAACAGTCCCTGCCAGGCTGCATTTGGCTGAAAATCACAAGGGGCTGGAAAGTACTACCTGGAAAGTCCGTGGAAGAGGCCACAGTGCCTAGGCCCTACTGCCCGTGTAGGGTTTCCTCAAGACAGGGAACCTCAAGGAACACTCTTCATAGCTATTGACCGATGTGTGCTCTGTAACAGTGAGCTCTGGAGACTAGGTATGTTCTGACTGGGAAACTCAGGCCCTGAAGCAGACGCATTGTTGTGGCTTCTTAACAGACAAACACTTCTTGGACCAGGGAGGCCTGAATAAGCACTCCCTTGGGCTACCTTGTATGACTCAAAGGAAGAGAATCTGCCAGGCTGCCTTTGGCTGAAAATCAAAAGGGGCTTGAAAGTGCTACTTGGAAAGTCAGTGGAAGAGCCCACAGTGCCTAGGCCCCACCGCCCGGGTAGGGCTTCCCCAAGCCGGGGAACCTCAAGGAACACTCCTCAGAGCTATTGCCCCATGTGTGCTCTCTAGCAGAGAGCTCTGGAGACTAGGTCTGTTCTGACTGGGAAATTGAGGCCCTGGGATCAGACCCATTGTTGTGGCTTCTTAACAGACAAACACCTCTTTCACCAGGGAAGCTTTAATAAGCACTCCCTTGGGCTACCTTTTATAACTCTAAGGAAGAGACCCTGACAGACTCTCTTTGGCTGAAAATCACAAGGGGCTGGAAAGTGCTACCTGGAAAGTCAGTGGAAGAAGCCACAGTGCCTAGGCCCCACTACCCGAGTAGGGCTTCCCCAAGCCAGGGAACCTCAAGGAACTCTTCTGAGATGTATTGCCACATGCGTGCTCTGTAGCAGAGAGGTCTGGAGACTAGGTCTGTTCTGACGGGGAAACTCAGGCCCTGGGAGCAGACCCATTGTTGTGGCTACTTAACAGACAAACACCTCTTGCACCAGGGATGTCTGAATAAGGACTCCCTTGGGCTACCTTTTATGACTCTAAGGAACAGTCCCTGCCAGGCTGCCTTTGGCTGAAAATCACAAGGGGCTGGAAAGTACTACCTGGAAAGTCCGTGGAAGAGGCCACAGTGCCTAGGCCCTACTGCCCGTGTAGGGGCTTCCTCAAGACAGGGAACCTCAAGGAACACTCTTCATAGCTATTGACCGATGTGTGCTCTGTAACAGTGAGCTCTGGAGACTAGGTATGTTCTGACTGGGAAACTGAGGCCCTGGAAGCAGACACATTGTTGTGGCTTCTTAACAGACAAACACTTCTTACACCAGGGAAGCCTGAATAAGCACTCCTTTGGGCTACCTTGTATGACTCAAAGGAAGAGATCTGCCAGGCTGCCTTTGGCTGAAAATCACAAGGGGCTTGAAAGTGCTACCTGGAAAGTCAGTGGAAGAGGCCCACAGTGCCTAGGCCCCACCGCCCGGGTAGGGCTTCCCCAAGCCGGGGAACCTCAAGGAACACTCCTCAGAGCTATTGCCCCATGTGTGCTCTGTAGCAGAGAGCTCTGGAGACTAGGTCTGTTCTGACTGGAAACTGAGGCCCTGGGATCAGACCCATTGTTGTGGCTTCTTAACAGACAAACACCTCTTTCACCAGGGAAGCTTGAATAAGCACTCCCTTGGGCTACCTTTTATGACTCTAAGAAGAGACCCTTCCAGGCTGCCTTTGGCTGAAAATCACAAGGGGCTGGAAAGTGCTACCTGGAAAGTCAGTGGAAGAAGCCACAGTGCCTAGGCCCCACCACCCGAGTAGGGGCTTCCCCAAGCCAGGGAACCTCAAGGAACTCTTCTGAGATGTATTGCCACATGTGTGCTCTGTAGCAGAGAGGTCTGGAGACTAGGTCTGTTCTGACTGGGAAACTGAGGCACTGGAGCAGACCCATTGTTGTGGGCTACTTAACAGACAAACACCTCTTGCACCAGGGATGTCTGAATAAGGACTCCCTTGGGCTATCTTTTATGACTCTAAGGAAGAGACCCTGCCAGGCTCCATTTGGGTGAAAAGCACAAGGGGCTGGAAAGTGCTAGCTGGAAAGTCAGTGGTAGGGGCCATTGTGCCTAGGCCCCACCGCCCCGGTAGGGCTTCCCCAAGCCCGTGAACGTCAAGGCACCCTCCTCAGAGCTAATGCCCCATGTGTGCTCTGTAGCAGAGAGCTCTGGATACTAGGCTTGGTCTGACTAGGAAACTGAGACATGGAGTCAAACCTATTGTTGTCCATTCATAACAGCAAACACCTGTTTCGCCAGGGAAATTGGATAAGCACTCCCTTGGGCTACCTTTTATGACTCTAAGGAAGAGACCCTGCCAGGCTGTCTTTGGCTGAAAATCACAAGGGGCTGGAAAGTGCTACCTGGAAAGTCAGTGGAAGAGGCCACAGTGCCTAGGCCCCACCGCCCGCATAGGGCTTCCCCAAGCCAGGGAACATCAAGTAACACTCCTCAGAGTTATTGCCCCATGTGTGCTCCATAGCAGAGAGCTCTGGAGACTATTAGGTCTCTTCTGATTGGGAAACTGAGACCCTGGGAGCAGACCCATTGTTCTGCCTTCTTAACAGACAAACACCTCTTGCACCAGGGAAGCCTGAATAAGCACTCCCTTGGGCTACCTTTTATGACTCTAAGGAAGAGACCCTGCCAGGCTGCCTTTTTCCTGAAAATCACAAGGGGCTGGAAATTGCTACCTGGAAAGTCAGTGGAAGAGGCCACAGTGCCTAGGCCGCACCGCCCGGGTAGGGCTTCCCCAAGCCAGGGAACCTCAAGGAACACTCCCTCAGAGCTATTGCCCCATGTGTGCTCTGTAGCAGAGAGGTCTGGAGACTAGGACTGTTCTGACGGGGAAACTGAGGCCCTGGAAACAGACCCATTGTTGTGGCTTCTTAACAGACAAAAACCTCTTGTACCAGGGAAGCTTGAATAAGCACTCCCTTGGGTTACCTTTTATAACTGTAAGAAAGAGACCCTGCCAGGCTGCCTTTGGCTGAAAATCACAAGGGGCTGGAAAGTGCTACCTGGAAAGTCCGTGGAAGAGGCCACAGTGCCTAGGCCGCACCGACGGGTAGGGCTTCCCCAAGCCAGGGAACCTCAAGGAACACTCCTCTGAGCTATTGCCCCATGTGTGCTCTGTAGCAGAGAGGTCTGGAGACTACTAGGTCTGTTCTGACTGGGAAACATGAGGACCTGGGAGCAGACCCATTCTTGTGGCTTCTTAACAGACAAACACAGCTCTTGCAACCAGGGAAGCTTGAATAAGCACTCCCTTGGGCTACCTTTTATGACTCTAAGGAAGAGAACGTGCCAGGTTGCCTTTAGTTGCAAATCACAAGGGGCTGGAAAGTGCTACCTGGAAAGTCAGTGGAAGAGGGCCACAGTGCCTAGGCCCCACCGCCCGGGTAGGGCTTCCCCAAGCCCGTGAACGTCAAGGCACCCTCCTCAGAGCTAATGCCCATGTGTGCTCTGTAGCAGAGAGCTCTGGATACTAGGTCTGGTTCTGACTAGGAAACTGAGGCCCTGGGAGCAAACCCATTGTTGTGGCGTCCTTCATAACAGCAAAACACCTGTTTCGCCAGGGAAGATTGGATAAGCACTCCCTTGGGCTACCTTTTATGACTCTAAGGAAGAGACCCTGCCAGGCTGCCTTTGGCTGAAAATCACAAGGGGCTGGAAAGTGCTACCTGGAAAAAATCAGTGAAAGAGGCCACAGTGCCTAGGCCCCACCGCCAAGGCCCGGCTAGGGCTTCCCCAAGCAAGGGAACCTCAAGGAACACTCCTCAGAGCTATTTCCCCATGTGTGCTCTGTAGCAGAGAGCTCTGGAGACTAGGTCTGTTCTGACTGGGAAACTGAGGCCCTGGGAGCAGACCCATTGTTCTGGCTTCTTAACAGCCAAACACCTCTTGCACCAGGGAAGACTGAATAAGCACTCCCTTGGGCTACCTTTTTTGACTCTAAGGAAGAGACCCTGCCAGGCTGCATTTGGCTGAAAATCACAAGGGGCTGGAAAGTGATACCTGGAAAAGTCAGTGGAAGAGGCCACAGTGCCTAGGCCCCACCACCGCCCGGGTAGGGCTTCCCCAAGGCCCGTGGAACCTCAAGGAACCCTCCTCAGAGCTATTTCCCCATGTCTGCTCTGTAGCAGAGAGCTCTGGAGACTAGGTCTGTTCTGACTGGGAAACTGAGGCCCTGGGAGCAGAGCCATTGTTCTGGCGTCTTCACAGCAGCCAAACACCTCTTGCACCAGGGAAGACTGAATAAGCAGTCCCTTGGGCTACCTTTTTTGACTCTAAGGAAGAGACCCTGCAAGGCTGCATTTGGCTGAAAATCACAAGGGGCTGGGAAGTGATACCTGGAAAGTCAGTGAAAGATGGCCACAGTGCCTAGGCCCCAAAGCCCAGTAAGGCTTCCCCAGTGCCAGGGAACGTGAAGGCACCCTCCACAGCGCTTTTTCCCCATGTCTGCTCTGTAGCAGAGAGCTCTGGAGACTAGGTCTGTTCTGACTGGGAAACTGAGGCCCTGGGAGCAGAGCCATTGTTCTAATGGCGTCTTCACAGCCAAACACCTCTTGCACCAGGGAAGACTGAATAAGCAGTCCCTTGGGCTACCTTTTTTGACTCTAAGGAAGAGACCCTGCAAGGCTGCATCTGGCTGAAAATCACAAGGGGCTGGGAAGTGATACCTGGAAAGTCAGTGAAAGAGGCCACAGTGCCTAGGCTCCAAAGCCCCGGTAGGGCTTCCCCAAGTGCCCTGGAACGTGAAGGCACCCTCCACAGAGCTTTTTCCCCATGTCTGCTCTGTAGCAGAGAGCTCTGGAGACTAGGTCTGTTCTGACTGGGAAACTGAGGCCCTGGGAGCAGAGCCATTGTTCTGGCGTCTTCACAGCCAAACACCTCTTGCACCAGGGAAAGACTGAATAAGCAGTCCCTTGGGCTACCTTTTTTTGACTCTAAGGAAGAGACCCTGCAAGGCTGCATCTGGCTGAAAATCACAAGGGGGCTGGAAAGTGATACCTGGAAAGTCAGTGAAAGAGGCCACAGTGCCTAGGCTCCAAAGCCCAGGTAAGGCTTCGACAAGCCTGGGAACGTGAAGGCACCCTCCACAGCGCTTTTTTCCCATGTCTGCTCTGTAGCAGAGAGCTCTGGAGACTAGGTCTGTTCTGACTGGGAAACTGAGGCCCTGGAAGCAGAGCCATTGTTCTGGCGTCTTCACAGCCAAACACCTCTTGCACCAGGGAAGACTGAATAAGCAGTCCCTTGGGCTACCTTTTTTGACTCTAAGGAAGAGACCCTGCAAGGCTGCCTTCTGGCTGAAAATCACAAGGGGCTGGGAAAGTGATACCTGGAAAGTCAGTGAAAGAGGCCACAGTGCCTAGGCTCCAAAGCCCCAGGTAAGGCTTCGACAGTGCCCTGGAACGTGAAGGCACCCTCCAGAGCGCTTTTTTATCCATGTCTGCTCTGTAGCAGAGAGCTCTGGAGACTAGGTCTGTTTCTGACTGGGAAACTGAGGCCCTGGGGAGCAGAGCCATTGTTTGGCGTCTTCACAGCCAAACACCTCTTTGCACCAGGGAAATCTGAATAAGCAGTCCCTTGGGCTACTTTTTTTGACTCTAAGGAAGAGAACCTGCAAGGCTGCATCTGGCTGAAAATCACAAGGGGCTGGGATTGATACCTGGAAAGTCAGTGAAAGAGGCCACATGGCCTAGGCTCCAGGGCCCAGGTAGGGCTTCCCAAGGGCAGGGAGCCTCAGTGCACGAGGAGACTTCTGCGACATCGTTGTGGCCTCTGGAGAAAAGAGGGCTCATGGAAAAGGAGGTGCAGAGTTCGGTTAACGAAAACTAGGCCCTGTAACCAGCTGACCATTGTTTCTGACTTTTTCAAACCAAAACAAAGTACAGGGTAAGGCTGAATCAGTCGGTCCTTTTGGAACGTTTTCAGGTGACTCAATGGAATTCTCACCTCAGAGCTATTTTACTGGTGGATCCATGTGGTGGAAAGTTCCCCCCCCCATTATACTGGAAAGTCAAGGAGGAGAGGCAACTGTGCACCCTGCTTGGCCTGTGGAGGGCTCGCGCGTAGGGATTCCCTGGGAATCAAGTGTAATACTGGGAGATCCATTGCCCTTTGGAGCTTTTAGTTGTGGGAGGATGAAGCAGAATGTTCACTCTCTGAAGAACTACTAGGGCTGTTCGGAATGCTTTGGGAATTGATCGTCTGTCTCAGACTTAGACACCTGTATATTTAAAGCTCTAATAAACAATTCTTATGTACCATGGGAAGGATAAGACTGAATAAGCACTTCCTTGGGCTACCTTTTATGACTCTAAGGAAGAGAGAGACCCTCTGCAAGGCTGC
>JAGTYA010000893.1:0-16458 GCA_024291935.2 Okapia johnstoni | reverse complement strand
CCCCACAGCCAGTTTATACCTTCCCTTCTCCCCCAGCCAGGACCCCGAGTCCTAGCTTCCATCCTGACGCGACCCAGCGCGCAGCGACCTCGCTGGCAATCCCCGGAGCGCCCGCCCCTGTTCCGCTCTGAAAGGAGGCATGGCACCCCGCTGGGCTAACGGGGGTTGACGGGCCGGGGTACCCGCCGCAACTCGAGAATGCACCGCCGCAAGTCGAGAACACCCCCGTGAGGCCACGCCCATAGAGGGAGAGCCGTCCTGCCTTCTCTCTGGCGCTGCAACGGAGGCTGGACTCCCTCTAGGCGCCCCCAGAGGTTCCCTGGGATACCCGTGTCCACAGGCGAGCGGAACCCTGAGTCTCCAGAGGCCGCTCGCGAGGGGCCCCCCGTCGCCGTCGGCCCCTCCTCTCGAAAGGGGGGTCCAATCCCCTTCCTGAATGCCATCGCAATCCCTACATTCCCTCGCACCTCCAGAGCGGGACTCTCGCCTCTCCTGAGGTTCGAGAAGAGGCCCCAAGGGGCCAGTTCCGGCCGCAAGACCAAAGGTCCCCGAGGAACCCCCATCGGCAAGCGAGTCCAGTTCCCTGGACGTGAGGCGAGGGGAAGCCCAGCAGCCCCTGGCGATGTCAAAGGAGGCCTGGACTTCTCAGAGGCAACAAGAGAGGCTCCCCGAGGCGCCACGCCCCCGATTCAGAGAGGCCACCCCCGCTTCCCCCTGCGCCGCGCGGAAAAGCACGACCTTCGCCCCTGCATTCGAGGGGAAGCCCGATTGCCCTTGGCTGTGACCGGAGAGAAAGGCTGAGTCCCCTCGACTCCCTGGAGGCCACCCCACAGGTGCCAGTTATACCTGTCCCCTCCCCCCCCTCCGGGGACCCCCGAGGGTCCTAGCTCCATGCCTGACGCGGACCCAGGGCGCTGCAGCGCCTCCTGGCGAATCCCGAGGCTGCTCGGGCCCCTGTCCGCTCGAAAGGAGGCATGGCGACCCCGCTGGGCTAACGGGGGAGACGGGCCGGGGTACCCGCCGCAACTCGAGAATGCACCGCCGCAAGTCGAGAACACCCCCGTGAGGCCACGCCCATAGAGGGAGGAGGCGCTTTTCCCTTGCAGGGCATGGAGAGCATGCCCCGGCACCTGTTCCGGCTCCGAACGGGGCTTGACTCCTTGCGGGCGACTCCAGGTGTCCCCCGAGATCCCGGGCAAACCTGCCAAGAAAGCGGGGCTTCCCGCCACACCGCGAGGGCGTCCCCCGGGCCCCCCTCCTTGCGAGACGGGGCCCTTGGGATCTGCAGCGACGCGAGAGCCGTCCTGCCTTCTCTCTGGCGCTGCAACGGAGGCTGGACTCCCTCTAGGCGCCCCCAGAGGTTCCCTGGGATACCCGTGTCCACAGGCGAGCGGAACCCTGAGTCTCCAGAGGCCGCTCGCGAGGGGCCCCCCGTCGCCGTCGGCCCCTCCTCTCGAAAGGGGGGTCCAATCCCCTTCCTGAATGCCATCGCAATCCCTACATTCCCTCGCACCTCCAGAGCGGGACTCTCGCCTCTCCTGAGGTTCGAGAAGAGGCCCCAAGGGGCCAGTTCCGGCCGCAAGACCAAAGGTCCCCGAGGAACCCCCATCGGCAAGCGAGTCCAGTTCCCTGGACGTGAGGCGAGGGGAAGCCCAGCAGCCCCTGGCGATGTCAAAGGAGGCCTGGACTTCTCAGAGGCAACAAGAGAGGCTCCCCGAGGCGCCACGCCCCCGATTCAGAGAGGCCACCCCCGCTTCCCCCTGCGCCGCGCGGAAAAGCACGACCTTCGCCCCTGCATTCGAGGGGAAGCCCGATTGCCCTTGGCTGTGACCGGAGAGAAAGGCTGAGTCCCCTCGACTCCCTGGAGGCCACCCCACAGGTGCCAGTTATACCTGTCCCCTCCCCCCTCCGGGGACCCCCGAGGGTCCTAGCTCCATGCCTGACGCGGACCCAGGGCGCTGCAGCGCCTCCTGGCGAATCCCGAGGCTGCTCGGGCCCCTGTCCGCTCGAAAGGAGGCATGGCGACCCCGCTGGGCTAACGGGGGAGACGGGCCGGGGTACCCGCCGCAACTCGAGAATGCACCGCCGCAAGTCGAGAACACCCCCGTGAGGCCACGCCCATAGAGGGAGGAGGCGCTTTTCCCTTGCAGGGCATGGAGAGCATGCCCCGGCACCTGTTCCGGCTCCGAACGGGGCTTGACTCCTTGCGGGCGACTCCAGGTGTCCCCCGAGATCCCCGGGCCAACCTGCCAAGAAAGCGGGGCTTCCCGCCACACCGCGAGGGCGTCCCCCGGGCCCCCCTCCTTGCGAGACGGGGCCCTTGGGGATCTGCAGCGACGCGAGAGCCGTCCTGCCTTCTCTCTGGCGCTGCAACGGAGGCTGGACTCCCTCTAGGCGCCCCCAGAGGTTCCCTGGGATACCCGTGTCCACAGGCGAGCGGAACCCTGAGTCTCCAGAGGCCGCTCGCGAGGGGCCCCCCCGTCGCCGTCGGCCCCTCCTCTCGAAAGGGGGGTCCAATCCCCTTCCTGAATGCCATCGCAATCCCTACATTCCCTCGCACCTCCAGAGCGGGACTCTCGCCTCTCCTGAGGTTCGAGAAGAGGCCCCAAGGGGCCAGTTCCGGCCGCAAGACCAAAGGTCCCCGAGGAACCCCCATCGGCAAGCGAGTCCAGTTCCCTGGACGTGAGGCGAGGGGAAGCCCAGCAGCCCCTGGCGATGTCAAAGGAGGCCTGGACTTCTCAGAGGCAACAAGAGAGGCTCCCCGAGGCGCCACGCCCCCGATTCAGAGAGGCCACCCCCGCTTCCCCCTGCGCCGCGCGGAAAAGCACGACCTTCGCCCCTGCATTCGAGGGGAAGCCCGATTGCCCTTGGCTGTGACCGGAGAGAAAGGCTGAGTCCCCTCGACTCCCTGGAGGCCACCCCACAGGTGCCAGTTATACCTGTCCCCTCCCCCCCTCCGGGGACCCCCGAGGGTCCTAGCTCCATGCCTGACGCGGACCCAGGGCGCTGCAGCGCGCCTCCTGGCGAATCCCGAGGCTGCTCGGGCCCCTGTCCGCTCGAAAGGAGGCATGGCGACCCCGCTGGGCTAACGGGGGAGACGGGCCGGGGTACCCGCCGCAACTCGAGAATGCACCGCCGCAAGTCGAGAACACCCCCGTGAGGCCACGCCCATAGAGGGAGGAGGCGCTTTTCCCTTGCAGGGCATGGAGAGCATGCCCCGGCACCTGTTCCGGCTCCGAACGGGGCTTGACTCCTTGCGGGCGACTCCAGGTGTCCCCCGAGATCCCCGGGCCAACCTGCCAAGAAAGCGGGGCTTCCCGCCACACCGCGAGGGCGTCCCCCGGGCCCCCCTCCTTGCGAGACGGGGCCCTTGGGATCTGCAGCGACGCGAGAGCCGTCCTGCCTTCTCTCTGGCGCTGCAACGGAGGCTGGACTCCCTCTAGGCGCCCCCAGAGGTTCCCTGGGATACCCGTGTCCACAGGCGAGCGGAACCCTGAGTCTCCAGAGGCCGCTCGCGAGGGGCCCCCCGTCGCCGTCGGCCCCTCCTCTCGAAAGGGGGGTCCAATCCCCTTCCTGAATGCCATCGCAATCCCTACATTCCCTCGCACCTCCAGAGCGGGACTCTCGCCTCTCCTGAGGTTCGAGAAGAGGCCCCAAGGGGCCAGTTCCGGCCGCAAGACCAAAGGTCCCCGAGGAACCCCCATCGGCAAGCGAGTCCAGTTCCCTGGACGTGAGGCGAGGGGAAGCCCAGCAGCCCCTGGCGATGTCAAAGGAGGCCTGGACTTCTCAGAGGCAACAAGAGAGGCTCCCCGAGGCGCCACGCCCCCGATTCAGAGAGGCCACCCCCGCTTCCCCCTGCGCCGCGCGGAAAAGCACGACCTTCGCCCCTGCATTCGAGGGGAAGCCCGATTGCCCTTGGCTGTGACCGGAGAGAAAGGCTGAGTCCCCTCGACTCCCTGGAGGCCACCCCACAGGTGCCAGTTATACCTGTCCCCTCCCCCCCTCCGGGGACCCCCGAGGGTCCTAGCTCCATGCCTGACGCGGACCCAGGGCGCTGCAGCGCCTCCTGGCGAATCCCGAGGCTGCTCGGGCCCCTGTCCGCTCGAAAGGAGGCATGGCGACCCCGCTGGGCTAACGGGGGAGACGGGCCGGGGTACCCGCCGCAACTCGAGAATGCACCGCCGCAAGTCGAGAACACCCCCGTGAGGCCACGCCCATAGAGGGAGGAGGCGCTTTTCCCTTGCAGGGCATGGAGAGCATGCCCCGGCACCTGTTCTGCTCGAACGGGGCTTGACTTCTTGCGGGCGACTCCAGGTGTCCCCCGAGATCCCCGGGCCAACCTGCCAAGAAAGCGGGGCTTCCCGCCACACCGCGAGGGCGTCCCCCGGGCCCCCCTCCTTGCGAGACGGGGCCCTTGGGATCTGCAGCGACGCGAGAGCCGTCCTGCCTTCTCTCTGGCGCTGCAACGGAGGCTGGACTCCCTCTAGGCGCCCCCAGAGGTTCCCTGGGATACCCGTGTCCACAGGCGAGCGGAACCCTGAGTCTCCAGAGGCCGCTCGCGAGGGGCCCCCCGTCGCCGTCGGCCCCTCCTCTCGAAAGGGGGGTCCAATCCCCTTCCTGAATGCCATCGCAATCCCTACATTCCCTCGCACCTCCAGAGCGGGACTCTCGCCTCTCCTGAGGTTCGAGAAGAGGCCCCAAGGGGCCAGTTCCGGCCGCAAGACCAAAGGTCCCCGAGGAACCCCCATCGGCAAGCGAGTCCAGTTCCCTGGACGTGAGGCGAGGGGAAGCCCAGCAGCCCCTGGCGATGTCAAAGGAGGCCTGGACTTCTCAGAGGCAACAAGAGAGGCTCCCCGAGGCGCCACGCCCCCGATTCAGAGAGGCCACCCCCGCTTCCCCCTGCGCCGCGCGGAAAAGCACGACCTTCGCCCCTGCATTCGAGGGGAAGCCCGATTGCCCTTGGCTGTGACCGGAGAGAAAGGCTGAGTCCCCTCGACTCCCTGGAGGCCACCCCACAGGTGCCAGTTATACCTGTCCCCTCCCCCCCTCCGGGGACCCCCGAGGGTCCTAGCTCCATGCCTGACGCGGACCCAGGGCGCTGCAGCGCCTCCTGGCGAATCCCGAGGCTGCTCGGGCCCCTGTCCGCTCGAAAGGAGGCATGGCGACCCCGCTGGGCTAACGGGGGAGACGGGCCGGGGTACCCGCCGCAACTCGAGAATGCACCGCCGCAAGTCGAGAACACCCCCGTGAGGCCACGCCCATAGAGGGAGGAGGCGCTTTTCCCTTGCAGGGCATGGAGAGCATGCCCCGGCACCTGTTCCGGCTCCGAACGGGGCTTGACTCCTTGCGGGCGACTCCAGGTGTCCCCCGAGATCCCCGGGCCAACCTGCCAAGAAAGCGGGGCTTCCCGCCACACCGCGAGGGCGTCCCCCGGGCCCCCCCCCTCCTTGCGAGACGGGGCCCTTGGGATCTGCAGCGACGCGAGAGCCGTCCTGCCTTCTCTCTGGCGCTGCAACGGAGGCTGGACTCCCTCTAGGCGCCCCCAGAGGTTCCCTGGGGATACCCGTGTCCACAGGCGAGCGGAACCCTGAGTCTCCAGAGGCCGCTCGCGAGGGGCCCCCCGTCGCCGTCGGCCCCTCCTCTCGAAAGGGGGGTCCAATCCCCTTCCTGAATGCCATCGCAATCCCTACATTCCCTCGCACCTCCAGAGCGGGACTCTCGCCTCTCCTGAGGTTCGAGAAGAGGCCCCAAGGGGCCAGTTCCGGCCGCAAGACCAAAGGTCCCCGAGGAACCCCCATCGGCAAGCGAGTCCAGTTCCCTGGACGTGAGGCGAGGGGAAGCCCAGCAGCCCCTGGCGATGTCAAAGGAGGCCTGGACTTCTCAGAGGCAACAAGAGAGGCTCCCCGAGGCGCCACGCCCCCGATTCAGAGAGGCCACCCCCGCTTCCCCCTGCGCCGCGCGGAAAAGCACGACCTTCGCCCCTGCATTCGAGGGGGAAGCCCGATTGCCCTTGGCTGTGACCGGAGAGAAAGGCTGAGTCCCCTCGACTCCCTGGAGGCCACCCCACAGGTGCCAGTTATACCTGTCCCCTCCCCCCCTCCGGGGACCCCCGAGGGTCCTAGCTCCATGCCTGACGCGGACCCAGGGCGCTGCAGCGCCTCCTGGCGAATCCCGAGGCTGCTCGGGCCCCTGTCCGCTCGAAAGGAGGCATGGCGACCCCGCTGGGCTAACGGGGGAGACGGGCCGGGGTACCCGCCGCAACTCGAGAATGCACCGCCGCAAGTCGAGAACACCCCCGTGAGGCCACGCCCATAGAGGGAGGAGGCGCTTTTCCCTTGCAGGGCATGGAGAGCATGCCCCGGCACCTGTTCTGCTCGAACGGGGCTTGACTTCTTGCGGGCGACTCCAGGTGTCCCCCGAGATCCCCGGGCCAACCTGCCAAGAAAGCGGGGCTTCCCGCCACACCGCGAGGGCGTCCCCCGGGCCCCCCTCCTTGCGAGACGGGGCCCTTGGGATCTGCAGCGACGCGAGAGCCGTCCTGCCTTCTCTCTGGCGCTGCAACGGAGGCTGGACTCCCTCTAGGCGCCCCCAGAGGTTCCCTGGGATACCCGTGTCCACAGGCGAGCGGAACCCTGAGTCTCCAGAGGCCGCTCGCGAGGGGCCCCCCGTCGCCGTCGGCCCCTCCTCTCGAAAGGGGGGTCCAATCCCCTTCCTGAATGCCATCGCAATCCCTACATTCCCTCGCACCTCCAGAGCGGGACTCTCGCCTCTCCTGAGGTTCGAGAAGAGGCCCCAAGGGGCCAGTTCCGGCCGCAAGACCAAAGGTCCCCGAGAAACCCCCATCGGCAAGCGAGTCCAGTTCCCTGGACGTGAGGCGAGGGGAAGCCCAGCAGCCCCTGGCGATGTCAAAGGAGGCCTGGACTTCTCAGAGGCAACAAGAGAGGCTCCCCGAGGCGCCACGCCCCCGATTCAGAGAGGCCACCCCGCTTCCCCCTGCGCCGCGCGGAAAAGCACGACCTTCGCCCCTGCATTCGAGGGGAAGCCCGATTGCCCTTGGCTGTGACCGGAGAGAAAGGCTGAGTCCCCTCGACTCCCTGGAGGCCACCCCACAGGTGCCAGTTATACCTGTCCCCTCCCCCCCTCCGGGGACCCCCGAGGGTCCTAGCTCCATGCCTGACGCGGACCCAGGGCGCTGCAGCGCCTCCTGGCGAATCCCGAGGCTGCTCGGGCCCCTGTCCGCTCGAAAGGAGGCATGGCGACCCCGCTGGGCTAACGGGGGAGACGGGCCGGGGTACCCGCCGCAACTCGAGAATGCACCGCCGCAAGTCGAGAACACCCCCGTGAGGCCACGCCCATAGAGGGAGGAGGCGCTTTTCCCTTGCAGGGCATGGAGAGCATGCCCCGGCACCTGTTCCGGCTCCGAACGGGGCTTGACTCCTTGCGGGCGACTCCAGGTGTCCCCCGAGATCCCCGGGCCAACCTGCCAAGAAAGCGGGGCTTCCCGCCACACCGCGAGGGCGTCCCCCGGGCCCCCCTCCTTGCGAGACGGGGCCCTTGGGATCTGCAGCGACGCGAGAGCCGTCCTGCCTTCTCTCTGGCGCTGCAACGGAGGCTGGACTCCCTCTAGGCGCCCCCAGAGGTTCCCTGGGATACCCGTGTCCACAGGCGAGCGGAACCCTGAGTCTCCAGAGGCCGCTCGCGAGGGGGCCCCCCGTCGCCGTCGGCCCCTCCTCTCGAAAGGGGGGTCCAATCCCCTTCCTGAATGCCATCGCAATCCCTACATTCCCTCGCACCTCCAGAGCGGGACTCTCGCCTCTCCTGAGGTTCGAGAAGAGGCCCCAAGGGGCCAGTTCCGGCCGCAAGACCAAAGGTCCCCGAGGAACCCCCATCGGCAAGCGAGTCCAGTTCCCTGGACGTGAGGCGAGGGGAAGCCCAGCAGCCCCTGGCGATGTCAAAGGAGGCCTGGACTTCTCAGAGGCAACAAGAGAGGCTCCCCGAGGCGCCACGCCCCCGATTCAGAGAGGCCACCCCCGCTTCCCCCTGCGCCGCGCGGAAAAAGCACGACCTTCGCCCCTGCATTCGAGGGGAAGCCCGATTGCCCTTGGCTGTGACCGGAGGAGAGAAAGGCTGAGTCCCCTCGACTCCCTGGAGGCCACCCCACAGGTGCCAGTTATACCTGTCCCCTCCCCCCCCCCCGGGGACCCCCGAGGGTCCTAGCTCCATGCCTGACGCGGACCCAGGGCGCTGCAGCGCCTCCTGGCGAATCCCGAGGCTGCTCGGGCCCCTGTCCGCTCGAAAGGAGGCATGGCGACCCCGCTGGGCTAACGGGGGAGACGGGCCGGGGTACCCGCCGCAACTCGAGAATGCACCGCCGCAAGTCGAGAAACACACCCCCGTGAGGCCACGCCCATAGAGGGAGGAGGCGCTTTTCCCTTGCAGGGCATGGAGAGCATGCCCCGGCACCTGTTCCGGCTCCGAACGGGGCTTGACTCCTTGCGGGCGACTCCAGGTGTCCCCCGAGATCCCCGGGCCAACCTGCCAAGAAAGCGGGGCTTCCCGCCACACCGCGAGGGCGTCCCCAGGCCCCCCTCCTTGCGAGACGGGGCCTTTGGGATCTGCAGGGACGCGAGAGCCGTCCTGCCTTCTCTCTGGGCGCTGCAACGGGGGAGCTGGACTCACTCTCGCGCCCACAGAGGTTCCCTGGGATACCGTGTCCTCAGGCCGAGCGGAACCCTGAGTCTCCCAGAGGCGCTCGCGAGGGGCCCCCGTCGCCGTCGGCCCTCCCTCTCGAAAGGGGGGCCAATCCCTTCCTGAATGCCATTGCATCCCTACATTCCCTGCACATCCATGAGGCGGGGACTTGCCTTCCAGAGGTTCGAGACGAGCCCAAGGGGCCAGTTTTCCGGCCGCAAGACCAAAGGTCCCCGAGGAACCCCCATCGGCCAGCGCGTCCCAGTTCCCTTGACCCGTGAGGCGAGGGGAAGCCCATCAACCCCTGGCGAGTCAAAGAGGCCTGACTTCTCAAGGCAACAAGAGAGGCACCCCGAGGCGCCACGCCCCCTATTTCATGATGAGGCCATCCCCGCTTCCCCCTGCGCCGCGCGGAAAAGCACGACCTTCGCCCCTGCATTCGAGGGGAAGCCCGATTGCCCTTGGCTGTGACCGGAGAGAAAGGCTGAGTCCCCTCGACTCCCTGGAGGCCACCCCACAGGTGCCAGTTATACCTCTCCCCTCCCCCCCTCGGGGACCCCCGAGGGTCCTAGCTCCATGCCTGACGCGGACCCAGGGCGCTGCAGCGCCTCCTGGCGAATCCCGAGGCTGCTCGGGCCCCTGTCCGCTCGAAAGGAGGCATGGCGACCCCGCTGGGCTAACGGGGGAGACGGGCCGGGGTACCCGCCGCAACTCGAGAATGCACCGCCGCAAGTCGAGAACACCCCCGTGAGGCCACGCCCATAGAGGGAGGAGGCGCTTTTCCCTTGCAGGGCATGGAGAGCATGCCCCGGCACCTGTTCCGGCTCCGAACGGGGCTTGACTCCTTGCGGGCGACTCCAGGTGTCCCCCGAGATCCCCGGGCCAACCTGCCAAGAAAGCGGGGCTTCCCGCCACACCGCGAGGGCGTCCCCCGGGCCCCCCTCCTTGCGAGACGGGGCCCTTGGGATCTGCAGCGACGCGAGAGCCGTCCTGCCTTCTCTCTGGCGCTGCAACGGAGGCTGGACTCCCTCTAGGCGCCCCCAGAGGTTCCCTGGGATACCCGTGTCCACAGGCGAGCGGAACCCTGAGTCTCCAGAGGCCGCTCGCGAGGGGCCCCCCGTCGCCGTCGGCCCCTCCTCTCGAAAGGGGGGTCCAATCCCCTTCCTGAATGCCATCGCAATCCCTACATTCCCTCGCACCTCCAGAGCGGGACTCTCGCCTCTCCTGAGGTTCGAGAAGAGGCCCCAAGGGGCCAGTTCCGGCCGCAAGACCAAAGGTCCCCGAGGAACCCCCATCGGCAAGCGAGTCCAGTTCCCTGGACGTGAGGCGAGGGGAAGCCCAGCAGCCCCTGGCGATGTCAAAGGAGGCCTGGACTTCTCAGAGGCAACAAGAGAGGCTCCCCGAGGCGCCACGCCCCCGATTCAGAGAGGCCACCCCCGCTTCCCCCTGCGCCGCGCGGAAAAGCACGACCTTCGCCCCTGCATTCGAGGGGAAGCCGATTGCCCTTGGCTGTGACCGGAGAGAAAGGCTGAGTCCCCTCGACTCCCTGGAGGCCACCCCCACAGGTGCCAGTTATACCTGTCCCCTCCCCCCTCCGGGGACCCCCGAGGGTCCTAGCTCCATGCCTGACGCGGACCCAGGGCGCTGCAGCGCCTCCTGGCGAATCCCGAGGCTGCTCGGGCCCCTGTCCGCTCGAAAGGAGGCATGGCGACCCCGCTGGGCTAACGGGGGAGACGGGCCGGGTACCCGCCGCAACTCGAGAATGCACCGCCGCAAGTCGAGAACACCCCCGTGAGGCCACGCCCATAGAGGGAGGAGGCGCTTTTCCCCTTGCAGGGCATGGAGAGCATGCCCCGGCACCTGTTCCGGCTCCGAACGGGGCTTGACTCCTTGCGGGCGACTCCAGGTGTCCCCCGAGATCCCCGGGCCAACCTGCCAAGAAAGCGGGGCTTCCCGCCACACCGCGAGGGCGTCCCCCCCGGGCCCCCCTCCTTGCGAGACGGGGCCCTTGGGATCTGCAGCGACGCGAGAGCCGTCCTGCCTTCTCTCTGGCGCTGCAAACGAGGCTGGACTCCCTCTAGGCGCCCCCAGAGGTTCCCTGGGATACCCGTGTCCACAGGCGAGCGGAACCCTGAGTCTCCAGAGGCCTCTCGCGAGGGGCCCCCCGTCGCCGTCGGCCCCTCCTCTCGAAAGGGGGGTCCAATCCCCTTCCTGAATGCCATCGCAATCCCTACATTCCCTCGCACCTCCAGAGCGGGACTCTCGCCTCTCCTGAGGTTCGAGAAGAGGCCCCAAGGGGCCAGTTCCGGCCGCAAGACCAAAGGTCCCCGAGGAACCCCCATCGGCAAGCGAGTCCAGTTCCCTGGACGTGAGGCGAGGGGAAGCCCAGCAGCCCCTGGCGATGTCAAAGGAGGCCTGGACTTCTCAGAGGCAACAAGAGAGGCTCCCCGAGGCGCCACGCCCCCGATTCAGAGAGGCCACCCCCGCTTCCCCCTGCGCCGCGCGGAAAAGCACGACCTTCGCCCCTGCATTCGAGGGGAAGCCCGATTGCCCTTGGCTGTGACCGGAGAGAAAGGCTGAGTCCCCTCGACTCCCTGGAGGCCACCCCACAGGTGCCAGTTATACCTGTCCCCTCCCCCCCTCCGGGGACCCCCGAGGGTCCTAGCTCCATGCCTGACGCGGACCCAGGGCGCTGCAGCGCCTCCTGGCGAATCCCGAGGCTGCTCGGGCCCCTGTCCGCTCGAAAGGAGGCATGGCGACCCCGCTGGGCTAACGGGGGAGACGGGCCGGGGTACCCGCCGCAACTCGAGAATGCACCGCCGCAAGTCGAGAACACCCCCGTGAGGCCACGCCCATAGAGGGAGGAGGCGCTTTTCCCTTGCAGGGCATGGAGAGCATGCCCCGGCACCTGTTCCGGCTCCGAACGGGGCTTGACTCCTTGCGGGCGACTCCAGGTGTCCCCCGAGATCCCCGGGCAACCTGCCAAGAAAGCGGGGCTTCCCGCCACACCGCGAGGGCGTCCCCCGGGCCCCCCTCCTTGCGAGACGGGGCCCTTGGGATCTGCAGCGACGCGAGAGCCGTCCTGCCTTCTCTCTGGCGCGCTGCAACGGAGGCTGGACTCCCTCTAGGCGCCCCCCCAGAGGTTCCCTGGGATACCCGTGTCCACAGGCGAGCGGAACCCTGAGTCTCCAGAGGCCGCTCGCGAGGGGCCCCCCGTCGCCGTCGGCCCCTCCTCTCGAAAGGGGGGTCCAATCCCCTTCCTGAATGCCATCGCAATCCCTACATTCCCTCGCACCTCCAGAGCGGGACTCTCGCCTCTCCTGAGGTTCGAGAAGAGGCCCCAAGGGGCCAGTTCCGGCCGCAAGACCAAAGGTCCCCGAGGAACCCCCATCGGCAAGCGAGTCCAGTTCCCTGGACGTGAGGCGAGGGGAAGCCCAGCAGCCCATGGCGATGTCAAAGGAGGCCTGGACTTCTCAGAGGCAACAAGAGAGGCTCCCCGAGGCGCCACGCCCCCGATTCAGAGAGGCCACCCCCGCTTCCCCCTGCGCCGCGCGGAAAAGCACGACCTTCGCCCTGCATTCGAGGGGAAGCCCGATTGCCCTTGGCTGTGAACCGGAGAGAAAGGCTGAGTCCCCTCGACTCCCTGGAGGCCACCCCACAGGTGCCAGTTATACCTGTCCCCTCCCCCCCTCCGGGGACCCCCGAGGGTCCTAGCTCCATGCCTGACGCGGACCCAGGGCGCTGCAGCGCCTCCTGGCGAATCCCGAGGCTGCTCGGGCCCCTGTCCGCTCGAAAGGAGGCATGGCGACCCCGCTGGGCTAACGGGGGAGACGGGCCGGGGTACCCGCCGCAACTCGAGAATGCACCGCCGCAAGTCGAGAACACCCCCGTGAGGCCACGCCCATAGAGGGAGGAGGCGCTTTTCCTTGCAGGGCATGGAGAGCATGCCCCGGCACCTGTTCCGGCTCCGAACGGGGCTTGACTCCTTGCGGGCGACTCCAGGTGTCCCCCGAGATCCCCGGGCCAACCTGCCAAGAAAGCGGGGCTTCCCGCCACACCGCGAGGGCGTCCCCCGGGCCCCCCTCCTTGCGAGACGGGGCCCTTGGGATCTGCAGCGCGACGCGAGAGCCCGTCCTGCCTTCTCTCTGGCGCTGCAACGGAGGCTGGACTCCCTCTAGGCGCCCCCAGAGGTTCCCTGGGATACCCGTGTCCACAGGCGAGCGGAACCCTGAGTCTCCAGAGGCCGCTCGCGAGGGGCCCCCCGTCGCCGTCGGCCCCTCCTCTCGAAAGGGGGGTCCAATCCCCTTCCTGAATGCCATCGCAATCCCTACATTCCCTCGCACCTCCAGAGCGGGACTCTCGCCTCTCCTGAGGTTCGAGAAGAGGCCCCAAGGGGCCAGTTCCGGCCGCAAGACCAAAGGTCCCCGAGGAACCCCCATCGGCAAGCGAGTCCAGTTCCCTGGACGTGAGGCGAGGGGAAGCCCAGCAGCCCCTGGCGATGTCAAAGGAGGCCTGGACTTCTCAGAGGCAACAAGAGAGGCTCCCCGAGGCGCCACGCCCCCGATTCAGAGAGGCCACCCCCGCTTCCCCCTGCGCCGCGCGGAAAAGCACGACCTTCGCCCCTGCATTCGAGGGGAAGCCCGATTGCCCTTGGCTGTGACCGGAGAGAAAGGCTGAGTCCCCTCGACTCCCTGGAGGCCACCCCACAGGTGCCAGTTATACCTGTCCCCTCCCCCCCTCCGGGGACCCCGAGGGTCCTAGCTCCATGCCTGACGCGGACCCAGGGCGCTGCAGCGCCTCCTGGCGAATCCCGAGGCTGCTCGGGCCCCTGTCCGCTCGAAAGGAGGCATGGCGACCCCGCTGGGCTAACGGGGGAGACGGGCCGGGGTACCCGCCGCAACTCGAGAATGCACCGCCGCAAGTCGAGAACACCCCCGTGAGGCCACGCCCATAGAGGGAGGAGGCGCTTTTCCCTTGCAGGGCATGGAGAGCATGCCCCGGCACCTGTTCCGGCTCCGAACGGGGCTTGACTCCTTGCGGGCGACTCCAGGTGTCCCCCGAGATCCCCGGGCCAACCTGCCAAGAAAGCGGGGCTTCCCGCCACACCGCGAGGGCGCGTCCCCCGGGCCCCCCTCCTTGCGAGACGGGGCCCTTGGGATCTGCAGCGACGCGAGAGCCGTCCTGCCTTCTCTCTGGCGCTGCAACGGAGGCTGGACTCCCTCTAGGCGCCCCAGAGGTTCCCTGGGATACCCGTGTCCACAGGCGAGCGGAACCCTGAGTCTCCAGAGGCCGCTCGCGAGGGGCCCCCCGTCGCCGTCGGCCCCTCCTCTCGAAAGGGGGTTCAAATCCCCTTCCTGAATGCCATCGCAATCCCTACATTCCCTCGCACCTCCAGAGCGGGACTCTCGCCTCTCCTGAGGTTCGAGAAGAGGCCCCAAGGGGCCAGTTCCGGCCGCAAGACCAAAGGTCCCCGAGGAACCCCCATCGGCAAGCGAGTCCAGTTCCCTGGACGTGAGGCGAGGGGAAGCCCAGCAGCCCCTGGCGATGTCAAAGGAGGCCTGGACTTCTCAGAGGCAACAAGAGAGGCTCCCCGAGGCGCCACGCCCCCGATTCAGAGAGGCCACCCCGCTTCCCCCTGCGCCGCGCGGGAAAGCACGACCTTCGCCCCTGCATTCGAGGGGAAGCCCGATTGCCCTTGGCTGTGACCGGAGAGAAAGGCTGAGTCCCCTCGACTCCCTGGAGGCCACCCCACAGGTGCCAGTTATACCCTGTCCCCTCCCCCCTCCGGGGACCCCCGAGGGTCCTAGCTCCATGCCTGACGCGGACCCAGGGCGCTGCAGCGCCTCCTGGCGAATCCCGAGGCTGCTCGGGCCCCTGTCCGCTCGAAAGGAGGCATGGCGACCCCGCTGGGCTAACGGGGGAGACGGGCCGGGGTACCCGCCGCAACTCGAGAATGCACCGCCGCAAGTCGAGAACACCCCCGTGAGGCCACGCCCATAGAGGGAGGAGGCGCTTTTCCCTTGCAGGGCATGGAGAGCATGCCCCGGCACCTGTTCCGGCTCCGAACGGGGCTTGACTCCTTGCGGGCGACTCCAGGTGTCCCCCGAGATCCCCGGGCCAACCTGCCAAGAAAGCGGGGCTTCCGCCACACCGCGAGGGCGTCCCCCGGGCCCCCCTCCTTGCGAGACGGGGCCCTTGGGATCTGCAGCGACGCGAGAGCCGTCCTGCCTTCTCTCTGGCGCTGCAACGGAGGCTGGACTCCCTCTAGGCGCCCCCAGAGGTTCCCTGGGATACCCGTGTCCACAGGCGAGCGGAACCCTGAGTCTCCAGAGGCCGCTCGCGAGGGGCCCCCCGTCGCCGTCGGCCCCTCCTCTCGAAAGGGGGGTCCAATCCCCTTCCTGAATGCCATCGCAATCCCTACATTCCCTCGCACCTCCAGAGCGGGACTCTCTCGCCTCTCCTGAGGTTCGAGAAGAGGCCCCAAGGGGCCAGTTCCGGCCGCAAGACCAAAGGTCCCCGAGGAACCCCCATCGGCAAGCGAGTCCAGTTCCCTGGACGTGAGGCGAGGGGAAGCCCAGCAGCCCCTGGCGATGTCAAAGGAGGCCTGGACTTCTCAGAGGCAACAAGAGAGGCTCCCCGAGGCGCCACGCCCCCGATTCAGAGAGGCCACCCCCGCTTCCCCCTGCGCCGCGCGGAAAAAGCACGACCTTCGCCCCTGCATTCGAGGGGAAGCCCGATTGCCCTTGGCTGTGACCGGAGAGAAAGGCTGAGTCCCCTCGACTCCCTGGAGGCCACCCCACAGGTGCCAGTTATACCTGTCCCCTCCCCCCCTCCGGGGACCCCCGAGGGTCCTAGCTCCATGCCTGACGCGGACCCAGGGCGCTGCAGCGCCTCCTGGCGAATCCCGAGGCTGCTCGGGCCCCTGTCCGCTCGAAAGGAGGCATGGCGACCCCGCTGGGCTAACGGGGAGACGGGCCGGGGTACCCGCCGCAACTCGAGAATGCACCGCCGCAAGTCGAGAACACCCCCGTGAGGCCACGCCCATAGAGGGAGGAGGCGCTTTTCCCTTGCAGGGCATGGAGAGCATGCCCCGGCACCTGTTCCGGCTCCGAACGGGCTTGACTCCTTGCGGGCGACTCCAGGTGTCCCCCGAGATCCCCGGGCCAACCTGCCAAGAAAGCGGGGCTTCCCGCCACACCGCGAGGGGCGTCCCCCGGGCCCCCCTCTTGCGAGACGGGGCCCTTGGGATCTGCAGCGACGCGAGAGCCGTCCTGCCTTCTCTCTGGCGCTGCAACGGAGGCTGGACTCCCTCTAGGCGCCCCCAGAGGTTCCCTGGGATACCCGTGTCCACAGGCGAGCGGAACCCTGAGTCTCCAGAGGCCGCTCGCGAGGGGCCCCCCGTCGCCGTCGGCCCCTCCTCTCGAAAGGGGGGTCCAATCCCCTTCCTGAGGGGAAGCCCAGCAGCCCCTGGCGATGTCAAAGGAGGCCTGGACTTCTCAGAGGCAACAAGAGAGGCTCCCCGAGGCGCCACGCCCCCGATTCAGAGAGGCCACCCCGCTTCCCCTGCGCCGCGCGGAAAAGCACGACCTTCGCCCCTGCATTCGAGGGGAAGCCCGATTGCCCTTGGCTGTGACCGGAGAGAAAGGCTGAGTCCCCTCGACTCCCTGGAGGCCACCCACAGGTGCCAGTTATACCTGTCCCCTCCCCCCCTCCGGGGACCCCCGAGGGTCCTAGCTCCATGCCTGACGCGGACCCAGGGCGCTGCAG
>JAGTYA010000892.1:0-16464 GCA_024291935.2 Okapia johnstoni | reverse complement strand
GGGTTCCCCCTTTTTCCCCCAAAATTTTGGGTTTTTGGTAAAAGGAAACTATCGAGAAAAAACACATCTGACCCCCTAAGTCCCCTAAACACAGGGCGGGGTTTCTCAAACTTAAACTTGTATCAGAATCACCTAAATACATCTCGGACTGAGGAAACTCACCCCAATTTCGGTTTGGAGGGGACGAAGAATTTGCTTTTTGAATGATTTCCCCTAGATGATCCCAGTGCTATTTATAAACAGCACCCACGGGGAACTTCACTGTCATTAATAATGTCCCCCTTCATTCTGTTTTGGGGAAATGTGAGTTTTATCCAAAAATACTGTTTAATGTTTTACATACATGTATATGTTCTTAAATAACATGTTAGATTTGGGGCTATTTTATAGTTTTAAATGGGTGTTTTGTGGGGGTTCAGTCATGTTCAACCTTTGGGCAACACTATGGACTGTCCCCCACCGGGCTCCTCGGACTGAGTTTTTCCAGGCAAAAATTTGGAGTCAGTTTCCCTGCCCTCCCCCAGGGAATCTTCTTGCCTAGGGATCAAACCAATGTCTTTTGCCCTGCTGCATGGCAGGTGGTTTTTTTCCACTGAGCCACCTGGGCCCCAAATTATATAAGTATATTAACCATCATAATACGCGGGCCCTCCCCTTATGACCTCATCAAAAACAAATTTTCTCCCCAAAGGCCCCATCCCCAAATGAGAAAAGTGGGGGTTGGGGGTTTCAACTATGAGTTTGGGAGTGGACAAAATTCAGTCTGTGAGTTTTAAATAACATGTATTTCACTATATACACACAACATAAAAACAAGAATATTTTTTTACCGTGCAAGGCTTTGTCATATCTGTCTCTTTAGTTTCTGACTTTCTGTGCCCAAAGTCATCTTCGCGCATTCCAGCAATAACTGTTGAACACAATGGGATATTGGTGTGTGTTTTTTTTTTACTTTTAGAATGTATTTTGAGCTCTAAAATTGTTTTTTCCCTTCTAGAGTGAACTTGATACTAAAAACTGTGGTTGTTTATTTTTTTGTAGTTTGTTCCCATCCTTAAATATATTTAGTCTTCGGTCACTTAAAAAATGATGTTATAAGTTCTAACTAGTCTTTCCTAAAATGAAAGGGTTTTGTTTACCCGATCCCAATAGTTACTGTTAGAACACAATCGTGCATTGCTTTCAGGCACTTGATCACTAGTTTTTTTAATTTTAATTTCAAAGGGGGAGAGTATAGTTCTCCGCAGACCAGGGTTTTTTCCTTGTTATAGGAAACTTTTGGATTCTCACCCCCCTTTCCAAAACCTAATCTTTGTCTTTCCCCCTCTTTCCCCTTACTTTTTGGAATTAGGGGCTTCATTCATGTTATGATGGCAGAAATTCATAATATTGTAAAATAATTATCCCCTAATTAGAATAAAAATTTAAAAAAAGAATTAGGACTGTATATTTAAAGGGTGATACTAAGATTGGAAACATTTTGGACAGAGGTCTTTAATAAAACTTGTCCCCTCACCCTTTTACATAGCAAATCTGAAGGAGATACTCCTGGTTCAGAGTTCCACAGAGATGAGGTGAACTTGGTTTCCTGACCCCTGCTTAGAACCCCGCAGTTTTTCCATGCAGTATGTTTTTGTTTTATTGATCTCAATTCTTTATTTAAAAATCTTTTTTGAAGAATTTTATGATGTGCCCGGGGGAGAACACACATGCTCACGGGGTTTTTATTTTTCCAAGTTTTTCAATGCACTTTTTTTTTTTTCTCAAATTTTACCAAAAATGATATAAAATTTTTTTGAATTTTGCCATAAAGAATTTTATTTTTGATCTGAAAAATTGGTTTTTTTTAAATTTCAAAAAAATCCAATTTTTCCTTCCTTGTTTTGTATAACTCTGTAACATTCTGTGTTTGATTAAATTTGCTGAAAAATTTTATGATAAAATTGAGCAGTTACTTGTTGAATCTCATTTAGTAAACCTTTTTCCCCCGGGTGTGCTTTCTAAGTCAAAATTTAGTTGTGTCCGACTCTGTGCGCCCCATGGACTGCGCCCCCCAGGCTCCTCCCTCCTGGGGTTTTCCAGACAAGAGATGGGGGGTGGGTTTCCCCCTTTCCCTTTTCCAATGCAGAAAGTGAAAAGTGAAAAAGAAGTCATCAGTCCTGTCTGCTTTCGAGACCCCCTGGAGCAGCCTACCGGCTCTCCCCCATGGGGTTTTCCCGGCAAGAGTACTGGAGTGGGGGGCCATTTTTCCCTTGACTATATTCAGGTTTTTTGACATTTTTTAATATGTAGCATGATGTTAAGAGTACTTTTTTTTGCTTTTCCTGTTGATCCCCTTTTCCCTCTTTCATGGCCTTCTGTGGCTTGCTCTTCATTTGGGGTTCCCGTTTTGAGTTTTCTGTTTTTTGTGTCCCCGAATAGATCCCAACTCAGTAAAAAAAATTTTATGCTTTTAGCCATGCCCCAAATCTTAGCCTTTTTACAAACTTTTATTTTATGTTTTAAGTTTTTGACTTTTTTCTGCATGCTTCCGTCTCTTCGATTCCAAGTTTTGAAAATGGGAACAATTTGTTCAAATATCCTTTATTTCCATTGTCCCCTTTTGTTGTTGTTGGATGCGTGATCAGGGCCAGATGCCTATTAAGCCCTGACTTTGGCAAGTCCAGTGTTTTCCCCCTTTTATTTGTACAGTTGGGGAATGACAGTTGGTTATTAGGGGGTTCCATTTTTGCTGTAGAGTCACCTGTATTGGGTGGGGGGGGAAAGAGATTATGGGTTAATATTTTTGCAAGATAAAAATTTGGTGAAAACTTATAAAGACAGCAATTTTTCTATGGGAGATGGGAGCAAATTGTAGTGTGTTTTTGTCTTAAACTAGTGGGAAATCAAAGTAAGAATGTGAAACTGTTCCTTACTGTGATGGTGACTGACTTTGATAAAGTTGATTTTTAATTAGTTACTCTTGATCATCTTTCTTTTTGCATTTCTTCTCTTCCATTCTGCTCCTTTAGATGTGGTTAATGTGTGATAGTGAAAGTGAATTTTTAATTTTTTGTAAAATTTACTTCTTTAAAGCAGTATAATTATGTATAAAAAGCTTGTTTAAGCAATTTTTTCCCTAAGGGGAGCAATTTTTCCTCCCCCCTGCCTTTTCTGTATTAATGATTTTCCCTTTTTCTCCTGTAGAAATTTGGGGAAGCCTTTAAAAACCACGCCCCATTCTTTTTCCCCAGATTGTGATTTTAGTGTGCAGTTCAGGACTGAAACCAAAAACTATTATGAATGAAAGGGTTTTTGAAGAAACACTTAATAATCGGTGCTTCTTAACTTTTGTGAAAAAAAAAGTGTCCCATTGGTTAAAAAGCCCAAATCCCTTTTAAGTGAAGTATTTATACCCTTTTAATGAAAAGAAATGTGCCAAAAATTTTTCAAAATGCATTAGGCAGAATGTCTCCACTTGGTTATAAATCCTGTAAGAATTTTGTGTTAGATCTCTGTACGTTTTGCAACTCATTTTATGATAATGGCATTTCTTGACATTATATCGGTTATTTCAAACCATATTATTTTACTCAGATTTCATGTTTAATGAAAAGGTAGTTTGGACCTCAGCATCTTTTAACATTAGTCATTAAAAAAAATACCATAGTATTTACCGGGAGTAAGGAGGTGCTTTTATTTTGTGCTGTATTTAATGTCTTTTTTTTAAAGATGTTTTTAAATCTTAAATTAAATTTTAAATTTTAAATTTTTAAGATTTTTCTTTTTTAAAAATTTTTTTAAAGATGTTTTAAATTTAAGATGTTTTCATCTTAAATCAAGTGAGCACTTTTCCTTACTTGCATTAAATTTCAGTAAAAAATTTATAAGCAGAATGGGACTTATGTTGACTTTTTGGGGTGAATAAAATCATCCTTGACTTCATTATAGATTTTAAAATTATTTACTTTCAAATGCAAAGTTCTACTTTTCTTAGCCTCCAGGATAAGTGAAGTCATATGCTCATTAAAAATTAAATTACACGTGAATTACCCTGGACTAGTATCTGGCTGTTGGTTTATAATTTAACTAATTGTCTCATCTCTCCAAATAGTGAACTTGAGAGAAATGGATATATCCAGTAGGAGCACACTAAAAGTATCAGATATTTGAGAAGTGATTGCCATGACAAGGAAGCTGTGGTTTCTTCATGATAATCCATTGTTTTCCGACTTGTTGAATTACCAAGTCATTGTGTTGGGGACTTGGGATGAGGGAGGTTAATAAGTTAAGACTATAATACCTCACCTCACAATATGGCTAGTTCAACTAAAACAGAAAATTTACACCAATGGTCTGTTGTGGGGAGGGGGCAAGTGATTCATATAAATAAGCAAGTTCAGGCATCACTGAATTTAATGCTTATAGAATTTATTTCATTCTGGGTGTTTATGAATTATGCACATTCAGTAGAATAGTGATGGTGGTGAATACAATAATGGTTGAAGTACCAGAGTGAAGTGTACTAAACGAGCTTCTTGTGATTCCGAAAAGTCAATGACAGTTATAAATGCTTGCTTACTGGAAGCAGCAGAAGTCTTCAAGAAGATTGTTCTAAGCACAGAAGAAATGGCAAAATAGATCAAAGATGATGCTTTAGACAGACGAATGAGAGAAAGCAAATGTGGTTAACATTATACTTATTGCGAAGTTTGTACACGTCCCAATCGCACTAATACAGATTAGCCGTAGGCGTTATAGCAATACGGAGTACTAACGCAACATGGATGAAATCAGAGAAGATATCCTAACTCTAGACCTAAAGCATCTAGAGAAGAAGAAATGAAAGAACCCCAGGTGGTTAGTTCGGTATGCGAAGACATCTGTAAAATTAGAGGGCAGAAATAAATAGACGCAACCAAAAGATAGGATTGACGTGATCAGAGCACAATATCCACACACATAAACAGCAGTTTTTCCAAAGAATATATATGATTTGCCCAAACCTATCTAGTGGAATCAATAATTTGCACGAAGTCTAGATCTTGGCAGATCCTGTCCATACGATAACGGCAATAGTACGGGGGAAACTAACAGGGAAACCTAGTGATCACAAGCGATCAGATAAGAGGGGACTATATTACAACTGCAAAATTCAACTCAAGATGGTGAATATTGTACCCATTTATGCGACAACATTACTTCCTTGGGAAGACTCAAGCTATCACAAAAACGTGGACAGGAATATTAAAAATCAGAGACATGACTTGCCGCAACTAGTCCGCATAGTCAAAGCAAGGCGTAAATCGGAGTACTTGTGTGAAGATGTTGCAAGTTTGTCCAAGCGAACCAAGGCCTCAACACCCGACGGCTTGATTGATTTTCGAATTCTACAACAAACATTTAGGGCAGAAGCAGCAACTAACACTTATACCGTAACTGTCGAAATCATGTTCAGAGAATTGCTGTAGATGGTTAAACTTCCAACTCATTCTATGAGGCCACCATACCCTAATTCCAAAACCAGACAAAGGATGTCACAAATAAAGGAAAACTATCAGGCCAATATCATGATGAACATACGTGAGATGGCAAAGAAATTCCTTAATCAAAATTCTAAGCAAAACAGAACCAACCATCCATATTAAAAAGCTAATACATCACTGACCAAGTGGGCTTGGTATCCCAGGAATATGCAAAGTTTCTTTTAACATCCTCCCATACAATCACAGGTAATTCCCCACATTAAAAAATGAAAGTTGAAGAAACAATATGATTATCTCAATAGATGCAGAAAAAAGCCTTTGACAAAATTCAACATCATTTATGATAAAAAACTCTCAGAAAAGCAGGAATAGAAGGAACATACCTCAACATAATAAAAGCTATATATGACAAAACCCACAGCCAAACATTATCCTCAATGGTGCAAAAACTGAAAGCATTTCCTAAAGTCAGGAAACAAGGCAAGGATGGCCCACTTTCACCACTACTATTTCTAACATAGTTTTGGAAGTTTTGGCCACAAGCAATCAGAGACGTGAAAAAGAAATAAAGGGAGATTACAGATAGGAAAAGAACAGAAGAGTAAAAAGACTCTCACATGTTTGCAGATGAGACATGATCCTCTACATAGAAAACCCCTAAAGATTCTACCAGAAAAACTACTAGAGGCTAAAGACAATGGATATATAGTAATGTTGCAGGAGTACAATAATTTAAGCACACAGGGGCAAATCCCTTGCATTCCTATCTACACAATAATGGGAAAACAGAAAGAGAGAATTAAGGAAACAATTACCATTCACCATTTGCAACTAAAAAGAATAAAATTTTGTTTTTTGTTTTATTTAGGAATATTTCGTACCTAAAGAAACAAAAGGACTTATATATAGAAAACTATAAAACATGATGAAAGAAATCAAAGAGGGACACAAACTAGATGGAGAAATATTACGTGTTCATGGATTGGAAGAATTAATATAGTGAAAATGAGTATACTACCCAAAAGCAATCTATAGATTCAATGCAATCCCTATCAAGCTACCAATGATATTTTTCACAGAACTAGAACAAATCATTTCACAATTTGTATGGAAGTATAAGAAACCTCGAATAGCCAAAGCAATCTTGAGAAAGAAGAATGGAACTGGAGGAATCAACCTGCCTGACTTCAAGCTCTACTACAAAGCCACAGTCATCAAGACAGTGTGGTACTGGCACAAGGATAGAAATATAGATCAATGGAACAAAATAGAAAGCCAGAGATAAACCCACGCACCTATGGGCACCCTTATCTTCGACAAAGGAGGCAAGAGTATACAATGGAGAAAAGACAATCTCTTTAACAAGTGGTGCTGGGAAAACTGGTCAACCACTTGTAAAAGAATGAAACTAGAACACTTCCTAAACACATACACAAAAAATTAACTCAAAATGGATTAAAGATCTAAATGTAAGACCAGAAACTATAAAACTCCTAGAGGAAAACATAGGCAAAACACTCTCCGACATAAATCACAGCAGGATCCTCCATTGACCCACCCCCCAGAATATTGGAAATAAAAGCAAAAATAAACAAATGGGACCTAATTAAAATTAAAAGCTTTTGCACAACAAAGGAAACTATAAGCAAGGTGAAAAGACAGCCTTCAGAATGGGAGAAAATAATAGCAAACGAAGCAACAGACAAACAATTAATCTCAAAAATATACAAGCAACTCCTGCAGCTGAATTCCAGAAAAATAAATGACCCAAATCAAAAAATGGGCCAAAGAACTTAAACAGACATTTCTCAAAAGAAGACATACAGATGGCTAACAAACACATGAAAAGATGTTTCATCATCCCACTGCTTTTTTAGAGAAATGCAAATCAAAACCACAAGGAATGGTACCATTACACACAGTCAGAATGGCTGCTATCCAAATTGTCTAACCAGCAATAAATGTGGAGAGGGGTAAACCTTTGGCTGATTCATGTCAATGTATGGCAAAAAACCACTACAATATTTTAAAGGAATTAGCCCCCAACTAAAATAAATTTTTTAAAAAAAAATCACCCATTTTCTGATATGATATCATTTTTTTCCCAATTTGATGTAGATCATTTTTCATTATATTTTTGAGCAGCCTGAAACCATACCTACCTAGTTCCATTGTTCTGACTTGAAAAACCCAAAAAAGTAAAGGATTTCCTGAGATGTCTTCCTTGTCTTCTGATGTAACTGACATTTTGCCTGGAAAGAGAGAATTCCTTTTAGAAAAAAGTGCAAGGAAAATTAAAATTGGATTAACAACTGTTTAAGGCTAATATTTTTTGTTAAATTTTTTTTCATTTTCTGAAGGATCTTTAAGATACATGATAGATTTTTTTTTTTTATAATAGTGGTTATAATATGGTTTAAATATCTATGTGTATAAAGAGAAATCTAACTTCCTCCATTCTGTTGACATTTTGAGCATCCCCTAGAATTGAAGTTTCTGAGGATGGTTGCATTTAGTTTTTCAAGTTAAACTGTGTCATTAAAAGTGAGATATTTTTTCATTTTTGTGTTTTAGATGCCTCAAAATAGTAGGCCCTTTAAAGTGATACTATTAATGTGAAAGAGAAATCCTGCAATGCGATAAATTAAAAAAAACCCTGCCAACCTTAAAAGATGAAGATGTCCCTCCTTGATTATATCATTTCCACATGTTTTTGTCATGTTGTTTTACTGAGTAACAGAATTAGCATTATATTTTACTTTGAATGAGATCAAATGTTGGGTATGATTTTATATTCATAAACATTCATTTAAAAATCAATGTTTACCCTTATAATTACAAGGTATTCCATTAAAGGAATAAGAAAAGGAATACTCTTTATCATCTTAAAGATTACATTGGGGATTCTTAAATTAAAAGAGAAAAAACAAGTGAAAAAAAAGGGAAGTCTCAATGATTTCAAGTGGCATGGTGGTTTAGTCACTAAGTCTTTTTCACTTTTTTCAACCCCATGCCTGGGAACCCACCAGGTCCCCTGTCCATGGGATTCTCCAGGAAAGAATACTGGAATAGGTTGCCATTTCCTTTCCAGGGTTTCTTCCCGACCCAGGAATCAAACCTAGGTCTTCTGCATTGCAGGCAGATTCTTGACCAACGAGCTACAAGGGAAGCCCATAATTCAATTCAAGTGGCATAGTTACATAAATTTAAAAGGGCTTCCCCCATGGCACTAGTGGTAAAGAAAACCCCCCTGCCAGTACAGGAGGGCAATAAGAGACAAGAGTTCACTCCCTAGGTTGGGAAGATCCCCTGGGGGGAGGGCATGGCAACCCACTCCAGTATTCTTGCCTTGAGAATCCCACTGGACAGAGGAGCCTGGTGGGCTATAGTACATGGAGTCACATAGAGTCAGACACAACTGAGTGACTTAGACAAAGCACATGCACATAGTTTTAAAAACGGTCATTTTAAATTGAGTTTCACAATATTTGAGGCTAAGTTGCAGTTAGGGAATGTTTTGATTTAGTTGGGAATATGGAAAAATAAAAATCTTAAATTACATAAGAACTCTCTTTAGAGAGAAGAAGAAAAGATACTGACATTCCTCAGGTATTTTATCGACTGAGCTTGATGAAAAACAGCAAGGAAAGGTGGGTTTACTATTCTTTTATCTGCTTTAGGGCCTGCTTCTGTTTATTGAAAAGGTCTTTGAGCTGAACATACAGGTGGGGGCAAAAAAAAGAAGTATCTCTCTCCACCTTCTTCAGGAGTTTTTTTTCCCCTCAGGTTGATCATTTCTAGCAAGAATCCCAAAATTGTATGCAGGGACCCACAGGTGGAGATTTTTAATTGAAACCCTTAAGTCAATATTCTTAATGCATTTGTATACGTAAGAAAAGGGAAAGAGTGGGGAAATTTGGGCACTGAAGGAATGTGATACAGCAGTAATAGGCCAAAGGTATTCTGAGATTGAGGATGGTTTATAGTTTTTAGAAGATGAAACCTCTTAGAGTCCTTTCCAAAGGGTTTTGTCAGGCTACCTGCTGCCTAACAAAAGGGACCGGATCCTCTGTCCTTAAAAGAGGACCCCTTGCATGAAAAAAGGTTGATCCCAACAGTAGAAAACACACATTCACTTCCTTGCTTCCTTCTTTTTACCATACACCAAAAAAAAAATTCTGCTGGTTCAACCATAGAAAACCAGAAGATGTCATAAATGAATCAGAATTCGAGAAAGAAGGGCTCTCTAAGCCTTAGAAGGGCTTCCCTTGTGGGTCAGCTGGTAAGAATTCTGCCTGCAACGTGGGAGATCTGGGTCTGATCCCTTGGTTGGGAATATTCCCTGGAGAAGGGAAAGGCTACCCAACCTCCAGTATTCTGGCCTGGAGAACTCCCTGGACTGTATAGTCCATGGGGTCGCAAAGAGTCTGACATTTACTGAGCAACTTTCACTTCATTTCACTTAAAGCCTTAGAAAAGAAGCTGTTTGACTATTTAAGCTATTTAAAACTTTTGACTTTTATGGGTTAAATAAAAAAAAAGCCAAAATTGTAAGGTGAAAGGAGGTCATGCAATTTTTCTAAGACCTCAAAATGACATGAACAGTCAGTTCATAAAAAATTGAAAAAAATATATATAAAATGTTCATAGCACTTTTAATTAAACAAATGCAAAGTAAACAGTTATTGATTGCATACACTGTTATTGTGGCTATGTATTTATTAGATTAGCGTAAGTAACTAAGTGTTAGAGTTGCTCAGTTGTGTCCAACTCTTTGTGACCCCATGGACTGTAGCCCATCAGGCTCCTTGTCCATGGAATTCTCGAGGAAAGGAATGCTGGAGTGGGTTGCCTTTTTCTTCTCCAAGGGATCTTCCGATTAGGGTTTCGAACCCTGGTCTCCTGCATTGCAGGCAGATTCTTTACCACTGACCCACCAGGAAGCCCCAGATTAGCATACTCCATTATTTATTAATCATCAAAGTTCCCCCCACCGTCCCGGTTCTATAAAAGGGACAGTTTTTTTTGTTAAAGTACAGTTCTTTTGGAAAGAACTTACTTTTGTAATATGTTTCGAAGTAATCATACCCCACACTTTACCAGAAATTGAACTGATAGTCTATCCTACTGGGGTAATATTAAATTGGATAAAAGATAATTGGTTGTAGGAAATTCCCCGGTGTCCCAGTGGTTAGGCTTGGCTCTTTCACTGCTGGCACCTGGGTTCAGTCCCTGATTTGGGAACTAAGACCCACAAGCTGCGCAGCAGGGAAGAGGTAGTAGATTATACCATATATAAGGGGGAAACGACAGTAGATACCACAGATTTTGACACAACTGGAAAAACTCAGCACACACAAAAAGCTTTAGATTTTGACTGAACAACTTGCCCTTAAAAATAGCAACTCTGGACTTCCTGGTGGTCCAGTGGGCTGGGGGACTGGGTTCTACCCCTGGTCAGAGAACTAGATCCCATCTGCCAAAACTAAGAGTTCACATGCTGCAACTATCAAAGATAATGAGTGCAGCAAATAAGACCCGGTGCAGCCAAAATAAATGAATAAATTTTTTTTTTTAATGAAAACTACTACAATCACTGTTAGCTCAAATGATGGTTAGTGTTTTGTAGTAATGAAGTATTTTTTAATTAAGGTATGTACAATTTTTTAGATACGTATAGTATAATATAAATTTTATATGCACTCAGTTCAGTTCAGTCTCTCGTCGTGTCTGATTTCTTTGTGACCCCATGGACTGCAGCACTCCAGGCTTCCCTGTCCAAAAAGTTTGTATGACTTGGCTTTGTTGGGTATTTGCTTTATTGCAGAGATCTAAAACCCAACGCACAATATCCTCAAGGTATCTCAGTATTTAAATCATTTAATCAAAAATTAATTTAACCTATAAAACCTATTTTTTTTTTTCTGTTAAAATGGAGGATGTTCTTCCAAACTAGTAATGACATTTTTATCAGTTACTGTTTTTAGTACTTTTGTTTATAAATTTAGGAAAGTGGGAACATTAATATAGAGCAGAAAGTTCTGTCTTATTTTGGAGGTTGGAAAACAACAGTTGAGCAATACATATGTATTTTTTTCAGTACTCATAAAATTAAGATTAAAAATACTTCAGAACCCCAAACCATTTTCCAAAAACCATATCAGACATGAGTAAGGAGCAGTTTGGCATTAGAGGGTTTGGGACCATTTTATGTGTTTGGTTTTTTTATTTTAGATTTTTTTTTAAATGGTGGCATTATTTCAGTTGCTTTTTAAAATTAATTTTTACCTTGTGCAAAATAGCATTTTACATACAGGGGCAGTTTTTTTCAACCTTGATATTTCAGGCTATATTTATCATATGGACTCAGAAGTCTGGTTCTCTTACGGTTTGTTAGGTAAAAACAAAAAAATGGTACTTTTTCTTTTTACCTTCGGTGGTCTCTGGGGCTGTACTTTTGGGCTCAGCGTTGCAGGCACTGTCATTTGCATCTTCCTCTGTTAAAGGTGTGTGGCAGGTTCATACTGCAGGATGGCATTTCCCAAATCATGGAAGAACTTCATAGTTTTAGAGCTGTCTCCAGAGTTGTGGGCATATTTAACTGTTCTGTATTCATATTTGAGATTTTTGTACTTTCCCCGGCACTGTTTCCAATCTCTGTATACTCCTAGTGCTCGCAGCCTTTTAGCAATGTAAATAAATATTCCTTTATTTCTCAGTGTTCCATAAAGTTGTTTTCGTATATTTTTCTCTGCCCAGACACTTAGCAAAGCTTTTAACCTCTTCCTCAGTCCAGTGCTTTCCTGCTCCACTCCCCATGTTGAAAGTGACCTGGAAATGATTCACTATTTCTACCCAAGGTTTTGTTTCTAGGAAACCAGACGGCTGGTTGTCAATAAGCTGTGAAGAGCTGAAAGGATCTATTTTTAACTGGTTAAAGCTGCCCTAAGGGAGTAACTTGAGAACTGCCAAATAAGCAGGCTTCCTGTTTTAAAGAAGCCTGGACCTAAATGATCCCAAAGGTTACTCATTTCAGTTTAAAGAACAAATTACCCTTGAGACAAAAGGCAAAGAAAACCTTTTTGTGTTTGTTTTTTTTCTAATTTACTATATGATTGTTGATATTTTGCTTGCTTGTTTTGGAAATGGTTTGGGAGAGGTTCTTTCTGCCATAAAGGTTTGTGACTAAGGTTTTTTTTTTTCCCTCTGATATGAATCACTTAGTTCTTCTGACATTGGTTAAACCCAAAAGCCACATGATTTTACTAAATAAATTAGTCACAAAATTTTCAGTTGTATAGGATTGTATATTATTTATGCATGTCTGTTTTCAGCAAAATAGTTCATAGTATTTAATGCATTGATAATTTAGCAAAATTACTTCACTTTTAATTTTCTAGATTTTTACTTTGCAAATGCATTTAATGTAGTTTCTTTTGTCATTAAAATGCCTAACTATTATAATTTTAGAAAGATCCTTTCTACCAAATAAACCATGTTAGTAATTGTTAATGTATATGTACATATATGGGAGAGATTTTATTTCTACCCTGATACGTATTCTTTGGAACAAAAATTTGTTAAACATCTAGTATTTATAAACACTTGTTCAGAACTACTAAAAATTGTTAAGCAGTGGAGCTTTTAATTTATCGTTTGAGTTTATACTCTACTGTGGTGCAGATCCTTTAAAGTCTTACAAGTGTGTTACCCTACTGAGCTAGAAGCCTAGCTTCTGGCTTTCTCTGTATCCTCACCTAATAGCAACTAAGTCAGGAGATGAGATACAGAGTGCCTGATCAGCTTAGGGCTTTTTGAAGCAGCATTTGTTTTCTGATGAAAAAAGAGATAGTTATTTGTCAGAAGAATTGGGAAGTGCAAAACAAAACAAAAAAATAAGTTTTATGATACCAGTACCACAAACATTTTACCTGCTATTTTATTTGGGGCTTTTAATTTATATCTACATACTCAACCTTATTTAGAGGTCACCTATTACAGAGGTTACAAGCACAAGGTCTGAAGTCAGGTTGCCTGTGTCCTAATCTTGGCCATGCCACCATTTCTCTGTGTGACACTGGAAGAGTTAATTTTGTTTCTTTAGTGTTGTCCTTATCTGTAAAATGTGAGTAGTAATCATAGTTATACTCTTCGTTGGATTGTTTTGAAAGCCTAAATAAATTGATCATTCATATACATGGTTTAAGACAGTGCCTGGCTTATTAGTCATAACTCAGTCTCATCTGCTGCTATTCTAATCATTGTCTCATCATGAGTAGAAATGGCACTGGTGCTAGTAGCATTTTAATGTGTTGTCAGACTGAGTTCGTGGATGTTATTGAGAAAACTGTTCCTTAAGATTCATTGAGAAATTATCAATGGGGTAAATTTAACAGTTTGAACACCTTTTTTTATATTCACAGGGGTCAGGAGAGTGCTGGTATTGTGACCAGTGATGGAAATTCGAACCAACTTTTCAAAACACACAAGGTATATTTAAACATTGAAAAGTGTTGATGATAAAGATAACAGTGTCAGAAGACAGCTAGTATATAGAGGTGAGGGGGGAACTTTGAATAAAATGATTTGTATGTAGAAGCATAGTTGATCCTTTAACGTACAGGAACATATTTTGTATGTCATATGTATTATATATATTGTTTACAATAAAGTAAGCTAGAGAAAAGAAAATATTATTAAAATCATAAGGAATAAAAAATTTATAGCACAGTACTGTTTTTATTGATACAATAAGCTATGTTGACTTTTTTATAATATGTTGGTATCTATGTTAGTATAGTCTTAAGTTGGTATAAGAACACTGTAGATGGTAACATATTGCTAACATAGACCTGAAAAATGAAAAGATAAGTGGGAAAAAATTTTCCTGTTTAGGGTATAACAATTCATGCATTGATAACAAAAAATAGCAATATGATTGCTTTATGGTTGCCTAGCCTGTACACTAATAAGTGAATTGTTATAAAATATCATTTTTTTATGCCAATGTAAGGATGGGCTATCCACTTTAACGCAGTCTTGCACGTAATGTTCTAACAGTGACTGCTTAGGTGTGGTAATGGTACTGACACAAAAATGTTCATTATGGTTTTTTACCATATAGTTATTAGATTTTCACACAAAGCTCTCACACAAATCCCAACAAAGATATACTTTTATTAACTGTACAATATGATGATTAATCACGTCCATTAATTGCAAGTGGATCATCATAAAGGTCTTCGCAATGCCTAGTAGTCTCGTGATTCATTAATGATGTAGGGCTGAGGAGGGGTTGGTTTTTGCTGTCCTCAGGTGAGGATAAGGAGATTAGGCCAGACCGGTGAGGAGGGGAGGCAGGAGAAGGAGGGCAAAAAAGGGTAATAATTGATGGCTACATCATTATTTCGTTCTCACTTTCCTTTGCTTTCTTACTTCTCTAAAATATGTTTCTGTACAATACCAGCCCTCTCTACCATTGGCTTTAGGTTTTAGTGCCCTAGAAAGGCCGTATTGTAAAAAAAAGTCAAAAGCAGTCTTGAATAATCAGAACTCTTCTGCTGGACTGTCTGATGTCAGTTTGTTTTTGGCACTGCTTTCTTCATGTTTTCTTCCTCATCATCTGGCACTGGTTCAAAAAATATCATCTCAATCAGTCATTTTTTTAAATTTTTTTCCATATCCACAATCTCTTTTGTGATTTCCTTGATTAGTTCTATCATAAATCCTGTGAAGTCATGCACAACCTCTGGACACAGTTTTCTCTGGCATGGATTTATTGTCTCAGGCTTGATGGCTTTTACAGCTTTTTCAATAATGATAATGGCATCTTCAGTCGTGAAATTCTTTCAGACTTTCATGCCGTTCTTTCTGTTGGGGTTGTCTTCCATGGGACTGACAGTCTTTTCCATAGAGTACCATGTGTAATGAGCCTTGAAAGTCCTTATGATCCCTGACACCGAGGCTGAATTAGAGATGTCGTGTTGTTTGGGAGCAAGCAGATCACTTCAGTCACTTGGCTTCAACACTGTTGAATTTATTGGGGTTCTGAGTAGCCAAGGGCATTGCCCAATATCAAAAATAACTTTAAAAAGCAGTGCTTTACTGCAGGGTATTTCCTGACTTCAGGAATAAAGCATCAATGGCACCAATCCAGAAAAAGAGTTTATGTTGTGCAGGCTTTATGGTTCAATCATGAGTTAGAAGATTAGCAGTTGCTGTTTATCCTTTCCCTTCAAGGTTCAGGGGTTCGAACCATGTAAATAAGGGCAGTCCTAATTATAAAACACTACTGCATTGCATAAAACAGGAGAGTTAGTCCATCCGTTCCGGCCTTAAATCTTGATATTTTTTAAGCCAACTTCTCCCTAAAAATCTCCAGCCATCCTTTGCTGGCATTTCATTCTCCAGCTTTAGATCCTTCACCTTCCTTTTGCATTGTCATCATTTAAATAACTACACTTTTTCTCAAATCTTATTAAATAGGTATGCCTTTCTTATAGCAATCCTGAACCCACCTAAGAGCTGCATTTTCAGTATAAGAGTGTTTCACAAAAAGTACAAGGTGTTTGTGCCAGCTGGTATAGCTGCAACAACGGCTTCATGTGTTCCCCTTTCTTTTTTTTTACAGTGGTCTTTATGCTGGATTCATTTATCTTGAAATGGCAGGGCCACCACAGCTGTAGGCCACAATCTACAGTAGACCTCAAGCAATTCAACTTTTTCTTGTAAAGTCACGGTTTACTTCTTGAGAGCACTTTCAGTGTCACTAGTGGCACTTTGTATGAGTCCATGGTGTTACTCGAGGTTTTACAGTATTGCACTAAACATGAAGAAAAATACTCAAGAACTGGGAGAGGGAGACTTTTCACTGCAATAAGACTGATGTAGAGATGAGTGGCTCACCCAGAGGGGATTAACATTAGATGGCACACTTGCATTCAAGTGGATACTTGCACACTTGAACTCCCCACAGTATTAACAGGAGGGGCTCCAAAAT
>JAGTYA010000891.1:0-16467 GCA_024291935.2 Okapia johnstoni | reverse complement strand
AAGCAACTGAGAGAAGATTCCTTTCCTCATTGGATCGTTCAGCTCCTTGCTCAGTTACAGACTTCATGCAGGCTGCCATGTCATCATATCGCTCAGCCTGCTCGGCCAGTTTGGCCTTCTGTACCAGCTCGTTTTTATCCATGACTGGATGTTCTTGTTTTGATACTTGCCTAACATGCATGTGCTGTAAAAAATAGTTAACAGGGAAATAACTTGAGATGATGGCTAGCTTTGTTTAATGTCCTATGAGATTTTCATGAACAATCCAAGCGTAATTGTTAAGAACACGTGTATTAAGTTCATGTAAGTGGAATAAAAGTTTTATGAATGGAAAAAAAAAAAAAAAAAAGAAAATAAAATGTGAATTGGGGATGTTTCCGTGAAACGGGGATACACACTTCTGGATAGGAGATTCCTGGGCCACGTGTGTTTGTTCCTTTGCCTGGGGTACTTCGCCCGAAAGTGGGACTGGATCCTGAAGTTTTCTGAGTTGCCTCCGATATCGGGGGACAACCCTCTCTGGGGGGACATTTCCCACCATCTCTTGTCCTTCTGACGGAGAACTCAAAAGGCCCTGTGCCTGAAGCTCTGCAGATGGAAGCTAGAGTGAAGGAGCAAACAGACAGAGCTGGACTCCATCTTAGGCCGGGCTGCGAACATTAGGCTACACGCACGGTCACCCTCCCAATGGACTCTGAACTTTGTGCCCGGTGTCCATAGGAAGGGCATACCAATGGAAAGCCGGACACACACACACACACACACACCAGCCTTTAGGGCTTGTACTTGGGCTCTCCGTGGCCTAAAAGAAAATGCTAATTATCTCTGTCACAGAACAAAGTCATCAATTCCATGATGTGTATCAGGATGTGACCACAGGCCTATGGATAAATGTCCACTGTGTATCTAGTCTTATAACACATGAATGATGGGGTTGTTGGGATTGTCTTTACCCTTCCTTTGTTTAGGTAAGTTGCCGGGAGCCAGCTCACGAGATCCCACCCATGACAGAGTCATGAGGTAGGGGGCTGATTGAGCACGGCTTCTCAGCCCTCAGGAATTCTCAGAAGGCTGCCCCAGCGCTCACCTTAAAGATGACATCTGTCTTTCTGATGTTTGCTACAATAAACCTCTTCTTATTTTCTGTGATTTAGAAAAAAGGCTTTTCCTGATTCTCTTCTAAAATAGATCAATCTGAAATCTCAAATCAACAAGGCCCCTGAACAGTAGCACCCTAAATAAAATTATCTGAGATATAGAGCATGCTGATCTAAATTCCTTTGGCTAACATATTAGTTTGTTTAATAAACGTACCTGTGCCTCTGGAGCTAATGTACATAACCGCTCCCTAGTAATAAAACCGCATTGAGAGCCTCCGCACAGAAAGCCCCTATGGGCACAAAACCTTTCGCAGGAAAAAAGGCTTGTTAGGAAATATAAGAAATATTGCTTTATGAAACTGTTACTTAGTCTATATTTACTCACTATGTTTTTACTCTTAACGTATGTAGCCTATATAATGAAAGCATAATTGTTAAAAATTTATATACATAGAAGTTTAGCTTTAATACAAATAATCAGACAATTGTTGAATTAACTGATGATTCTTACTTAGAGCTGACCTTCAGCTTGCTGACCTTCCGGGACCACATTCTCCTCTGTTAAGCGCAAGGCGTAGAGTCAATTACCGAAAACAGGTTTCACCTTGAAACTTTCTATTGATAAATTCTTTCCCGCTGTGCCTGATACAGAAGTGTTCTGACTGATCAACCCTTATCAATAGGAGAGTCACAAGATGTTAGCGGGCCCCCAGGCCGGAAGATGATGTAAACAAAAAATGAGGCTTTTTGTAACTAAAAGCAGGCAAACGGTTCCAGTGAAGGTCAAAAACTGCTGGCCTATTAAGCTGGCTTGATAGGCCCATTAAGCTGGATTCATATGCCCATTAAGCTAAATTGGTATGCCCACTAAGCTGAATTGGTATGATTCTATACTTTACATTTGTGTCTATGTACCACAAAAAAATAAAAAAAACTGTCTTAAAAACAGTAAAGTCGGAAGACATGTGGAAACACCACGACTCGCTGTGTCTTCTCATTCGTATCGCCGACGCCGTCCATCCTGAGGGAACCCTGACCAGCTGGGGCAGGACTCCGGCAAGTGGCGCCCGAAACGGGGACCCAAAGGTAATTCTCTCCATTGTTCAGTTTTTTCGGGGACGGATAGGCCCCCCCACTGAGGGTGCTGCAGGCCCCCCTGCACAAGATAGGTAGGGTGAGGAATAGTGGGTAGGTCAGAACATTTTGAGAAGATTTTGAGGCCTCGAGAATAATTCTCGAAGAAGTAAACTTGTAAAAAAAAAAAAAAAAAAAAAAAAAAAAAAATGGGTAATAGCGAGTCAAAAGAACGACCACTTTTTATACAAGTAATCTTACAATTATTGAATAAAAGAGGAATTAAGGCAAAAAAAAAAAAAAAGCTAGCGTTCAATCTTTTCCAGAAGAGGGTACTGTTAACTTAGAAACTTGGGAGAAAGTAAGAAAACAATTAAAAACTTATTATACTCTGCACGGTCCGGAAAAATGTGCCTACGGATACCTTTTCCTTATGGAACATGATTAGAGATGCCTTAGATCCCGTGCATGAATCTAAAAAAAAACCTGTTTAAGAAAAAAAAAAAAGGTATGAGGTAGACATCAGAGAGAAGGAAATACAGAAGGAAAAGCAAAAAAAGGCAAATAGACATTTTAAATTTGAAGGGGAAAACTATGAGGTTTTTGTCTGTCCAGATTTATGTGTGTCTCAGTGTGTCTCTGTCGTTGTACAACATTGCTAAAGCCTAATTGGTCAATGAGCTTTATTTAATTGGCTTAAAAGAAAAGTAAGCGCTTACAAATCAGACAATTCTAAATACGAGAAAAATTAACCTAACTGAATTTCAGATTCACGTGAACTGAAAAATATTCAATATTAAGTATCTAGTATTAATGTTTATTTGCTAGTCTAATATAGACATGTCTAATAGTCATTAACATTAAGCATATTTTATTGTACCTAGGTTTACTATAAGTTAAATATTATTATATTATTATATCTGTCACAAGTTTGTCGACAAGGAAGGTACCTCGAGTGAAGAAACTTAAAAATATATATATATATATATATAAATGAGATGAATTTTTAGATAAACTCTATTAAGATTAAAAGTGTCTGTCTAAAACAGTCTCTCTAGATTTCGGCAACCTAAATTTCTAGTGTTGTGCTAAACTACATAACAAAAGTTTATTGAATAACTAGGTCATTTCCAAATAAAATAAGATTCTAAAACATTCATGACTAAATGCTAACCTACAGAAAAAGATTTTGGACTGTTAATAAATAATGTTTGATGCCATCCTAAAAAGTTCGCTAAAATTTTTTTAAAAATTATCACCGATATTTATGTTCACCAATCTATAAAATGCTAATATAAAGGTCAGTTCTTGGTTGCTTAAGGAAAGTAGGATGTGTGTTTTCAGTAAAGAAGGTATGAGAAATGAAGTTACATTTTATGAAGGGAAAAGGAAGTAGGTCTGACTTACAGGTGGCTGTTTCAAGATGGAAAAAACAAACGGGTACAGTAAGTGATAAAAGGTTTTTGTAGAAAGTGGACCCCAAGAAAAGAGTTTTGCAAGTTTTCTTGAGATGGTGAACTGCCTTTGGTAATGAATTTTCCGTTTCTTTACATCTGAAGTGATCTGTTCTATGTTTACCTTACCTAAAATCTTCTTTATCATTTTGGCTAAGTGAATATATTATTTCCTAGTGATCTATATGATTCTGTCTGAGTGTTATAAACTCTTTTGATATCTATCGACAAAACTGCCTAAATAACTTAGACTTCTAGCTAACTCTGGGATGCTTCAGAGGGCCCCTGAGACATCCCAGAGAGCTATGAAACTACCTGAGTTCATTTTCTTTCAATAACAGATTATACATTTCTTTACCTTTAAGTGATGTATATTTGTTACTTTGGTAAAGTAAATAAGCATTATTTAAGATGATGGTAGACTTGTGTTATCCTAATGTCCTTAAAACATGGCAACAGTCTACTCCTAAACTGGGAAATTAAAAATGGATGAACAATAGCTGAAAATCAAAGAGTCGGGGCTATGGGAAATCCAAGACGGCCGCTTGGCTTTTCCCGGCTCCCTGACAGACCTCATTTTTATTTGATGGGTTAAAGCCTTCCTTGGCTGCAGGGTTAATGCCTCCATAATGAAAAAAATCATGTTTCACTAAATATTAAGTTTTATAAATTGTTAAGCTAAATTTCTAGTTTTGTCAATTAAAGTCTAGTGTTTACTAAGACTCACTTCTGAGATAGTTCTTTGTTGTGTTATATTGCTAACAGAGTTAATTAAGTTATTTAAAAAGACACTCTAAGTTTGTTTCTAAGGCTTATCTCAGTAAACAATCTTCAGATAAGGATCAGATGCTCCATGATGTACAACCAAGAGATTAACACCAGGCTATGGTCATTTAACAAATGAAGTCAGATGATCTGGGGTATACTGGGTTCTACCTAATAAAAGTTCATGACTTATCATTCTTACTTATGACTTTACTAATAACTGCTAGCTATAGCTATATTATCTTCTATGTCACTTGTTTCAAAAGATTACTTCTTGCGTTAACAAATGTGTGACTGAGCCTGTGATGTAATGCTGATATGCAGTTCCATATAAGATCAATGATTGTAATAATATAACTCTAGATACGGGAAAAAAGCAACAAGAGAAAATATTTCCCTAGGCCAAGAGGCTAGTGAGACAGTGGTCCAGAGACTTTTGTTACTTACAAGGCCTGGTCCAATAACAACACACTGAGTGGCCGATCAATAAAATTTCCCCGAGACCTGAGAATGAGCTCTCTCCCAAGGTTTTGCCTCAGGGAATAAAAAATAACCCCACCTTGTGTCAAAAATTTGTGGATCAAGATGTGCAAAATGTTAGACGAAAATATATTTATATTTGAAACACTATATAGATGATATTTTAGCTGCCCATAAAGATAGAGCCTTATTACAACAGATCTTATCTAAATTGATTAAGGCCTTAAAAAACTGGAGTTTGAAGATAGCTCCAGATAAGATGCAAGTAAATCCTCCTTTTTCTTATTTAAAAAGGGTGCTAAATACCCATACTGTGAGTCATGCTCCTTTGCAGCTGCAAAGAGATCGTTTACTAACTTTAAATAATTTCCAAAAATTATTAGGGGATATTAATCGGATACGCCCACATTTAAGACCGACTACTACTACGGATTTAAAGCCTTTATTTATTGCTTAAGGGGCGATCCTAATCCCAGTTCTAAAAGAGAATTGACTAGGGAGACAGAGTCGGCTCTTGTTAAAATAGATGAGGCTTTAAATGATCAATTAATTAGAATTAATATTACCAGAGGATGAGATTTAATTATTGTCGCCATAGAACATACACATACAAGATGCTTGTGGCAAAAAGGCCCCAGAATGGCTCTATCTACCAGTGACCCCAAGAAAAATAGTTTTATCTTATCCCGGCCTGGTGGCACAATTAATTATAAAAGATAATAAAAACAAGTATAAAATTTTTAGAAAAAAAAAGTAGCAAGTATAGTGATTCCATTCAATCATGATCAACTGCAATTTCTTTTACAAAACAGTGATAATTGGCAAGTTGCCCTGATAGATCTCAGGAGACAAATTTTGTTTCATTTACCCTCAAGCCCCCTTTTACATTTTTTGAAAACACATTCCGTGATTTTTCCGAAGAAATTTTCTATTCAACCTCAAAAAGGGGCAATTTTAGTTTTTCACAGATGGTTCCTCTACGGGTAAAGCAGTTACAATTATTAATAAAAAAAAATCCCATGTTCAGGTAACTGTAGAGACGTCTGCCCAAAGAGCTGAGTGAAGGGCAGTTATTTGGGCTTTTCAACATTTGAGAGACCATACCTTCAATCTTTTAACTGACTTCCGATATATCGTTAGGGATGTTTCCTCATATTGAGACTGCTAATATCCTGGAAAATAAGACTACCATCTTCTCCTTGTTATTTGATTTACAAAAAAGAGATTAAGCACAGAGATAAAGAATATTTTGTGGGACATATTAGAGCCCATTCCGGCTTGCCCGGCCCTCTACGTGAAAAAAAAATATGCTTTGGCAGATGCATTAACTAAAGTAATCGCTTTAACTTACGTAAGAAGATTGACAAGGCTCAACATTCTCACAAAAGTCACCGTCAAAATGCAGCTGGTTTAAGGCATGAGTTTCATATCTCTAAGGAGGCAGCTAGACAAATAGTCAAGTGGTGTCCAGACTGCCCAACATCTAGTCCATCTCTACCATTAAGAATAAATCCCCAAGGCCAAGCCACAGTAAAAAGGGCGCACCAGACTTTAAGAAATCAAACAGCTAAATTAAGAGAGGTAAAATTTAAGTATTTCTCTCCACATCATGTTCTACACCATGCTTTGTTTATAATTAATCATTTAAACGTAGACACACAGGGACAAACTACAATGATGAGGCACTGGATTCATGAAGGGGCTACGACTCCGCCCCTGGTGAAGTGAAAAGACTTCCTTACTAGAGAGTGAAAAGGGCCCTTTGTGCTGTTAACTTGTGGGAGAGGGTATGCTTGTGTTTCCGCAGGATTCCACTTCTCCTGTTTAGATTCCTGACTTGAAAAAAAAGAAAAAGCCGAGAGGCGAGTGACCTTTCACCTGAGGCTTCACTAGGAGTACATCGCCTCAGGCACCTGGCGCTTCAAGAGAGACACACTGCTCGAGTCCATCTTCCGCGGCCGCTGGAAAAGCAGCCCCCACCCCCTCGCTACTTTCTTTTCACAGGACCACAGCCTCTTTCAGAACAGGCACCGCCCTGTCAGCAGTTTCAGGATCTCACTCTGAGCGACGCTCCAGGACCCACCCATTCGCCCCAGACCGCGACCTACACCCGTGCCGCGCAGACATCCTCGCCCTGCTGCTTCGACTAGAGCCGCTGATCTTCCTACCTGGGCTGAGTTAGGAGGTGGACTAAGAACGCTCACGGGCTGGTAGCCGAGCGGGGAGCCGCCACAACTCCTGGACATCTTTTTGTTGTTATTGTTGTTATGCTTACATTGCTTGCCTGTCGCAGTCAATACCTATTGGTATGACAATTACGGTCTAACTGTTCTGCAACAATTACAAGATTTAATGTGTCCCCGACGGTTTGTAGGGCTACTTGTCTTAAACATGTCAGCTTTAATAACAGCAATTACTTCTGTTGCTGTAGCAACAAGATCGTTAACTCAACAAGTACATCCTGCTCAATATGTCAATACTATGTCCAAAAATGTTTCTCTAACTTTAGCTATGCAAGAGATTATAGATAAGAAATTAAAAATAAAAGTGGACGTTCTAGAGGAGGCAGTTATGCATATTGGAACCGAATTACAGGCTTTAAAGGTAAAGTTAACCTTATCCTGTCACTCCGACTTTCGGTGGATTTGTGTGACACCTTTAAAAGTAAACGATACAGATTATAATTGGGAAAAAATTAAGAATCATATTTCAGGAATTTGGAATAGCTCCCACATTGGCTTAGATCTAAAAAAGCTTCATGGTCAAATAAAGACCTTACAACAGTCCCGTCTAGATTTCACTACTGCAGGGGCCGCTAATGATTTCTTTCATACCTTGTCTAACTTTATTACTGGAAAAGATATCTTATCAACTGTATTCAGTTATGTTGCTGTAGCCGCCTTGGTTCTGCTTCTCATGATAATCCTTCCTTGCATTGTCAGAGTTCTTCGGCTGAGTATTCAAAACCGCGCGACTGAAATCCATCTGGCCATCTTAAAAAATAAAAAAAAAAGGGGAGATGCCGGGAGCCAGCTCACGAGATCCCACCCATGACAGCGTCATGAGGTAGAGGGCTGATTGAGCACGGCTTCTCAGCCCTCAGGAATTCTCAGAAGGCTGCCCCAGCGCTCACCTTAAAGATGACATCTGTCTTTCTGGTGTTTGCTACAATAAACCTCTTCTTATTTTCTGCGATTTAGAAAAAAGGCTTTTCCTGATTCTCTTCTAAAATAGATCAATCTGAAATCTCAAATCAACAAGGCCCCTGAACAGTAGCACCCTAAATAAAATTATCTGAGATATAGAGCATGCTGATCTAAATTCCTTTGGCTAACATATTAGTTTGTTTAATAAACGTACCTGTGCCTTTGGAGCTAATGTACATAACCGCTCCCTAGTAATAAAACCGCATGGAGAGCCTCCGCACAGAAAGCCCCTATGGGCACAAAACCTTTCGCAGGAAAAAAGGCTTGTTAGGAAATATAAGAAATATTGCTTTATGAAACTGTTACTTAGTCTGTATTTACTCACTATGTTTTTACTCTTAACGTATGTAGCCTATATAATGAAAGCATAATTGTTAAAAATTTATATACATAGAAGTTTAGCTTTAATACAAATAATCAGACAATTGTTGAATTAACTGATGATTCTTACTTAGAGCTGACCTTCAGCTTGCTGACCTTCCGGGACCACATTCTCCTCTGTTAAGCGCAAGGCGTAGAGTCAATTACCGAAAACAGGTTTCACCTTGAAACTTTCTATTGATAAATTCTTTCCCGCTGTGCCTGATACAGAAGTGTTCTGACTGATCTGATCAACCTTATCAATAGGAGAGTCACAAGATGTTAGCGGGCCCCCAGGCCGGAAGATGATGTAAACAAAATGAGGCTTTTTGTAACTAAAAGCAGGCAAACGGTTCCAGTGAAGGTCAAAAACTGCTGGCCTATTAAGCTGGCTTGATAGGCCCATTAAGCTGGATTCATATGCCCATTAAGCTAAATTGGTATGCCCACTAAGCTGAATTGGTATGATTCTATACTTTACATTTGTGTCTATGTACCACAAAAAATATAAAAAACTGTCTTAAAAACAGTAAAGTCGGAAGACATGTTCCTTGGTGGCTCACACGGTGTGCCTAGGTGCCACAGCCGGGGTAGGGCTTCCCCAAGCCAGGGAACCTCAAGGAACACTCCTCAGAGCTATTGCACCGAGTGTGCTCTGTAGCACAGAGTTCTGGACACTAGGTCTGTTCTGACTGGGAAACTGAGGCCCTGAGATCAAATCCATTGTTGTGACTTCTTAAGAGACAAACACCTGTTGCACCAGGGAAGCTTGAATAAGCACTCCGTTGGGCTATCTTTTATGACTCTAAGGAAGAGACCCTGCAAGGCTGCATTTGGCTGAAAATCACAAGGGGCTGGAAAGTGCTACCTGGAAAGTCAGTGGAACAGGCCACAGTGCCTAGGCCCCACTGTCCGGGCAGGGATTCCCCAAGCCAGGGAACCTCAAGGAACACTCCTCAGAGCTATTGCACCATGTTTGCTTTGTAACAGTGAGCTCTGGAGACTAGGTCTGTTCTGACTGGGAAACTGAGGCCCTGGGAGCAGACCCATTGTTGTGGCTTCTTCTTAACAGACAAACACCTCTTGCACCAGGAAATCCTAAATAAGCACTCCCTTGGGCTACCTTTTATGACTCTAAGGAAGAGACCCTGCCAGGCTGCCTTTGGCTGAAAATCACAAGGGGTTGGAAAGTGCTACGTTGAAAGTCAGTGTAAATGGCCACAGTGCCTAGGCCCCACCGCCGGGATTGGGCTTCCCCAAGCCGTGGAACCTCAAGGAACACTCCTCAGAGCTATTGCCCCATATGTGCTCGGTAGCAGAGAGCTCTGGAGACTAGGTCTGTTCTGACGGGGAAACTCAAGCCCTGGGAACAGACCCATTCTTGTGGCTTCTTAACAGACAAACACCTCTTGTACCAGGGAAGCCTGAATAAGTACTCCCTTGGGCTACCTTTTATGACTCTAAGTAAGAGACCGTGCCAGGTTGCCTTTAGTTGCAATTCACAAGGTGCTGGAAAGTGCTACCTGGAAAGTCAGTGGAAGAGGCCACAGTGCCTAGGCCCCATCGCCCGGGTAGGGCTTCCCCAAGCCAGGGAATCTCAAGGAACACTCCTCAGAGCTATTGCCCCGTGTGTGCTCTGTAGCAGAGAGCTCTGGAGACTACTAGGTCTGTTCTGACTGGGAAACTGAGACCCTTGGAGCAGACCCATTGTTGTGCCGTCTTAACACACAAACACCTCTTGCACCAGGGAAGCTTGAATAAACACTCCCTTGGGTTACCTTTTATGACTCTAAGGAAGAGACCCTGCCAGGCTGCCTTTGGCTGAAAATCACAAGGTGCTGGAAAGTGCTACGTGGAAAGTCAGTGGAAGAGATCACAGTTCCTAGGTGCTATCGCCAGGGTAGGGCTTCCCCAAGCCAGGGAACCTCAAGGAACACTCCTCAGAGCTATTGCCTCATGTGTGCTCTGTAGCAGAGAGCTCTGGAGACTACTAGGTCTGTTCTGACTGGGAAACTGAAGCCCTGGGAACAGACCCATTGTTGTGGCTTCTTAACAGACAAAAACCCTTGTACCAGGGAAGCCTTAATAAGCACCCCCTTGGGCTTCCTTTTTTGACTCTAAGGAAGAGAGCCTGCAAGGCTGCATCTGGCTGAAAATCACAAGGGGCTGGGAAGTGATATATGGAAAGTCAGTGAAAGAGGCCACAGTGCCTAGGCTCCAAAGCCCAGGTAAGGCTTCGACAGTGCCCTGGAACGTGAAGGCACCCTCCACAGAGCTTTTTCCCATTTGTGTGGTCTGTAGCAGAGAGCTCTGGAGACTAGGTCTGTTCTGACTGGGAAACTGAGGCCCTGGGAGCAGAGCCATTGTTCTGGCGTCTTCACAGCCAAACACCTCTTTGCACCAGGGAAGACTGAATAAGCAGTCCCTTGGGCTACCTTTTTTGACTCTAAGGAAGAGATCCTGCAAGGCTGCATCTAGCTGAAAATCACAAGGGGCTGGGAAAGTGATACCTGGAAAGTCAGTGGAAGAGTCCACAGTGCCTAGGCCCTACCACCCGGGTAGGGCTTCCCCAAGGCAGTGAACCTCAAGGAACACACTCCTCAGAGCTATTGCCCCATGTGTGCTCTGTAACAGTGAGCTCTGGAGACTAGGTATGTTCTGACTGGGAAACTGAATCCCTGGGAGCAGACCCATTGTTGTGGCTTCTTAACAGACAAACACCTCTTGCACCAGGGGTGCTTGAGTAAGCACTTCCTTGGGCTACCATTTATAACTCTAAGGAAGAGACCCTACCAGGCTGCCTTTAACTGAAAATCACAAGCGGCTGGAAAGTGCTACCTGGAAAGTCAGTGGAAGAGGCCACAGTGCCTAGGCCCCACCGCCCGGGTAGGGCTTCCCCAAGCCAGGGAACCTCAAGGAACACTCCTCAGAGCAATTGCTGCGTGTGTGCTCGATAGCAGAGAGCTCCGGAGACTAGGTCTGTTCTGACTCTAAAACTGAGGGTCCTGGGAGCAGACCTATTGTTGTGGCTTCTTAACAAAAACAACTCTTGTACCAGGGAAACCTGAATAAGCACTCCCTTGGGCTACCTTTTATGATTCTAAGGAAGAGACACTGCCAGGCTGCAATTTGGCTGAAAATCACAAGGGGCTGGAAAGTGCTACCTGGAAAGTCAGTGGAACAGGCCATGGTGCCTAGGCCCCACCCCCCCCGTAGGGGCTTCACGAAGCCAGGGAAGCTCAAGGAACACTCCTCAGAGCTATTGCCCCATGTGTGCTCTGTAGCAGAGAGCTCTGGAGACTACTAGGTCTGTTCTGACTGGGAAATTGATGTCCCGGGAACAGACCCATTGTTGTGGCTTCTTAACAGACAAAAACACCTCTTGCACTAGGGAAGCCTGAATAAGCACTCCTTTGGGTTACCTTTTTGTGACTCTAAGGAAGAGACCCTGCCAGGCTGCCTTTGGCTGAAAATCACAAGGGGCTAGAAAGTGCTACCAGGAAAGTCAGTGGAAGAGGCCACAGTGCCTAGGTCCCACCGCCCCCGGTAGGGCTTCCCCAAGCCAGGGAACCTCAACGAACACTCCTCAGAGCTATTGCCCCATGTGTGCTCTGTAGCAGAGAGCTCTGGAGACTAGGTTTGTTCTGACTCGGAAACTTAGGCCCTGGGAGCAGACGCATTGTTGTGGCTTCTTAACAGCCAAACACCACTTGCACCAGGGAAGCCTGAATAAGCACTCCCTTGGGCTACCTTTTATGACTCTAAGGAAGAGATCCTGCCAGGCTGCCTTTGGCTGAAAATCACAAGGGGCTGGAAAGTGCTACCTGGAAAGTCAGTGGAAGAGAGCCACAGTGCCTAGGCCCCACCACCCGGGTAGGGCTTCCCCAAGACCGAGAACATCAAGGAACCCTCCTCAGAGCTAATGCCCCATGTGTGCTCTGTAGCAGAGAGCTCTGGAGACTACTAAGGTCTGTTCTGACTGGAAACTGAGGCCCTGGAGGCAAACCCATTGTTGTGCCTTCATAACAGCACAAACAACTCTTGCACCAGGGAAGATTGAATAAGCACTCCCTTGGGCTACCTTTTATGACTCTAAGGAAGAGACCCTGCCAGGCTGCCTTTGGCTGAAAATCACAAGGGGCTGGAAAGTGCTACCTGGAAAGTCAGTGGAAGAGGCCACAGTGCCTAGGCCCCACCACCCGGGTAGGGCTTCCCCAAGCCAGGGAACCTCAAGGAACACTCCTCAGAGCTATTGCCCCATGTGTGCTCTGTAGCAGAGAGCTCTGGAGACTAGGTCTGTTCTGACTGGAAAACTGAGGCCCTGGGGGCAGACCCATTGTTGTGGCTTCTTAACAGACAAACACCTGTTGCACCAGGGAAGCTTGAATAAGCAAGCACTCCCTTGGGCTACCTTTTATGATCTCTAAGGAAGAGACCCTGCCAGGCTGCCTTTGGCTGAAAATCACAAGGGGCTGGAAAGTGCTACCTGGAAAGTCAGTGGAAGAGGCCACAGTGCCTAGGCCCCACCGCCCGGGTAGGGCTTCCCCAAGCCAGGGAAACCTCAAGGAACACTCCTCAGAGCTATTGCCCCATGTGTGCTCTGTAGCAGAGAGCTCTGGAGACTAGGTCTGTTCTGACTGGGAAACTGAGGCCCTGGGAGCAGACCCATTGTTGTGGCTTCTTAACAGACAACAACACCTCTTGCACACCAGGGAAGCCTGAATAAGCACTCCCTTGGGCTACCTTTTATGACTCTAAGGAAGAGACCCTGCCAGGCTGCCTTTGGCTGAAAATCACAAGGGGCTGGAAAGTGCTACCTGGAAAGTCAGTGGAAGAGGCCACAGTGCCTAGGGCCCACCGGCCGGATAGGGCTTCCCCAAGCCCAGGGAACCTCAAGGAACACACCTCAGAGCTATTGCCCCATGTGTGCTCTGTAGCAGAGAGCTCTGGAGACTAGGTCTGTTCTGACTGGGAAACTGAGGCCCTGGGAGCAGACCCATTGTTGTGGCTTCTTAACAGACAAACACCTCTTGCACCAGGGAAGCCTGAATAAGCACTCCCTTGGGCTACCTTTTATGACTCTAAGGAAGAGACCCTGCCAGGCTGCCTTTGGCTGAAAATCACAAGGGGCTGGAAAGTGCTACCTGGAAAGTCAGTGGAAGAGGCCACAGTGCCTAGGCCCCACCGCCCCCGGTAGGGCTTCCCCAAGCCAGGGAACCTCAAGGAACACTCCTCAGAGCTATTGCCCCATGTGTGCTCTCATAGCAGAGAGCTCTGGAGACTTCTAGGTCTGTTCTGACTGGGAAACTGAGGCCCTGGGAGCAGACCCATTGTTGTGCCTTCTTAACAGACAAACACCTCTTGCACCAGGGAAGCTTGAATAAGCACTCCCTTGTGTTACCTTTTATGACTCTAAGGAAGAGACCCTGCCAGGCTGCCTTTGGCTGAAAATCACAAGGGGCTGGAAAGTGCTACCTGGAAAGTCAGTGGAAGAGATCACAGTGTCTAGGTGCCCCGCAGGGGTAGGGCTTCTCCAAGCCAGGGAACCTCAAGGAACACTCCTCAGAGCAATTGCCCCGTGTGTGCTCTGTAGCAGAGAGTTCTGGAGACTAGGTCTGTTCTGACTGGGAAACTGAGGCCCTGGGATCAGACCCATTCTTGTGGCTTCTTAAGAGACAAACACCTGTTGCACCAGGGAAGCTTGAATAAACACTCCCTTGGGCTACCTTTTATGACTTTAAGGAAGAGAAACCCTGCCAGGCTGCATTTGGCTGAAAATCACAAGGTGCTGGAAAGTACTACCTGGAAAGTCAGTGGAAGAGGCCACAGTGCCTAGGCCCCACTGCCCGGGCAGGGCTTCCCCAAGCCAGGGAACCTCAAGGAACACTCCTCAGAGCTATTGCCCCATGTGTGCTCTGTAGCAGAGAGCTCTGGAGAGTCCCTGGGAGCTAGGTCTGTTCTCACTGGGAAAATAAGCACTGAGACCTGGGAGCAGACCCATTGGCTGTTGTGGCTACTTAAAGTCAGACAAACACCTCTTGCACCAGGGAAGCCTGAATAAGCACTACGTTGGGCTTGGGCTATCTTTTATTATTCTAAGGAAGAGACCTTGCCAGGCTCCATTTGGTTGAAAATCACAACGGGCTGGAAAGTGCTAGCTGGAAAGTCAGTGGTTGGGGCCATTTTGCCTAGGCCCCCCGCCCCGGTAGGGCTTCCCCAAGCCCGTGAACAACATCAAGGCACCCTCCTCAGAGCTAATGCCCCATGTGTGCTCTGTAGCACAGAGCTCTGGAGAATAGGCCTGGTCTGACTGGGACCCTGAGGCCTGGAGGCAAACCCATTGTTGTGACTTCTTAACAGCAAACACCTGTTTCGCCAAGGAAGATTGGATAAGCACTTCCTTGGGCTACCTTTTATGACTCTAAGGAAGAGAAACTGCCAGGCGGCACTGGGGCTGAAAATCACAAGTGGCTGAAAAGTGCTACGTGGAATGTCAGTTGAAGAGGCCAGAGTGCCTAGGCCGCACCACCCAGGTAGGGCTACCCCAAGCCAGGGAACCTCAAGGAACACTCCTCAGAGCTAATTGCCCCATGTGTGCTCTGTAGCAGAGAGCTCTGGAGACTAGGTCTGTTCTGACGGGGAAACTGAGGCCCTGGGAGCAGACCCATTGTTGTGACTTTTTAACAGACAAAAACCTCTTGTACCAGGGAAGCCTGAATAAGGACTCCCTTGGGTTACCTTTTATGACTGTAAGAAAGAGACCCTGCCAGGCTGTCTTTGGCTGAAAATCACAAGGGGCTGGAAAGTACTACCTGGAAAGTCATTGGAAGAGGCCACAGTGCCTAGGCCCCACCGCCAGGATAGGGCTTCCCCAAGCCAGGGAACCTTAAGGAACACTCCTCAGAGCTATTGCCCCATGTGTGCTCTGTAGCAGAGAGCTCTGGAGACTAGGTCTGTTCTGACGGGGAAACTCAAGCCCTGGGAGCAGACCCATTCTTGTGGCTTCTTAACAGACAAACACCTCTTGTACCAGGGAAGCCTGAATAAGCACTCCCTTGGGATACGTTTTATGACTCTAAGGAACAGTCCCTGCCAGGCTGCCTTTGGCTGAAAATCACAAGGGGTTGGAAAGTGCTACCTGGAAAGTCAGTGGAACAGGCCACTGTGCCTAGGCCCCACCGCCCGGGTAGGGACTCCCCAAGCCGGGCAAACTCAAGGAACACTCCTCAGAGCTATTGCCCCGTGTGTGCTCTGTAGCAGAGAGCTCTGGAGACTACTAGGGCTGTTCTGACTGGGAAACTAAGGCCCTGGGAGCAGACCCATTGTTGTGGCTACTTAACAGACAAACACCTCTTGCACCAGGGAAGCCTGAATAAGCACTCCCTTGGGCTAACTTTTATGACTCTAAGGAAGAGACCCTGCCAGGCTGCCTTTAGCTGAAAATCACAAGGGGCTGGAAAGTACTACCTGGAAAGTCCGTGGAAGAGGCCACAGTGCCTAGGCCCTACTGCCCGTGTAGGGCTTCCTCAAGACAGGGAACCTCAAGGAACACTCTTCATAGCTATTGACCGATGTGTGCTCTGTAACAGTGAGCTCTGGAGACTAGGTATCTTCTGACTGGGAAACTCAGGCCCTGAAGCAGACGCATTGTTGTGGCTTCTTAACAGACAAACACCTCTTGGACCAGGGAGGCCTGAATAAGCACTCCCTTGGGCTACCTTTTATGACTCTAAGGAAGAGACCCTGCCAGGCTGCCTTTGGCTGAAAATCACAAGGGGCTGGAAAGTTCTACCTGGAAAGTCACTGGAAGAGGCCACAGTGCCTAGGCACCACCACCCGGGTAGGGCTTCCCCAAACCGGGGAACCTCAAGGAACACTCCTCAGAGCTATTGCCCCAGGTGTGCTCTGTAGAAGAGGGCTCTGGATACTACTAGGTCTGTTCTGACTGGAAACTGAGGACCTCGGAACTGACCCATTGCTGTGGCTTCTTAACAGACAAACAGCTCTTGCAGCAGGGAACCCTGAATA
>JAGTYA010000890.1:0-16472 GCA_024291935.2 Okapia johnstoni | reverse complement strand
CCAGAAACACCAACAGACCCCAAGACTATTAACATGGAAGGTTTCCCTCCACAGGGCCTGCCTTTGGTCCTTTCTCAATTCCATGCTGTAGGTGGGCGAGGAGAGCCTCAATTTCTGTTGTAATGAATCAGTGTCTTCTCCATTACAAGAACCAAAATCTCCATCCAGACAAAGAGAAACGGACTTGTGTACACAGCAGGGGAAGAAGAAGGTAGGACGAATTGAGAAGTAGCACTGACATATATACACTACCATGTGTAAAACAGATAATAGGGGGGAAGTGCTATATAACAGAGGGAGCCCAGCCTGGTGCTCTGTTGATGACCTAGAGAGGTGGAAGGGGAGAGGGGAGAGGGAGGGGATATATATGTAATTATATTGACTCGCGTTGTTGTATGGCAGAAACCAACACATTTTAAAGCAACTGTCCTCCAAAAAAAAATTAAAATTAAAAAAAAAATCTTCATCCAAGGGTTTTGGGATTTGAAGCTTGCTAAATCCTGTACAGTGTGCTCCTGACTCCTGATTTCTGGAAGCCACCAATCACTCTTTCCAGGTCATCGAAGCTGACAGTGGCATTGGGCAAACAAGCCCAATTTTACATCTTACAGTCAGGAAACTGAGGCCAGTGAGAACAAGGGAGCATCCCAAAGGACACAGGGGACAGTGGCGCCCCAGGCCAGGGCTTCCCCCCCTCCGAGCTGGCCAGGGTCAGGAAGCCTCTCTCACGGAAGCCCTCCCAAAACAGGATACCCTATCACTCGCTCTTGGAAAGATTTCCTTAGAAGATTTTTCAAAACAACGCCCTTTCATTCAATCCATTTCCGTTTTTGAGCAATGTCTTCCCAGGACCCTGCGTTTTCTCGCTGGAGAAGGGATTGGAGGGGAAACCTCAGAAAGCCGCCCTCTGCCCCTCCAGCCAGTTGCTCCCGACACAGTCATACACACTCACACTGACAAACACTGTCCTCGGAGAACAGACACAACAGGACCCTCTAGCACTCCACTTTGGTTTCCTCTCATTCCACAACACCTGCGCCGGGTGTGAACGCAGGAGCCCCGGACTTGGGGCACCCCTGCCTCACAGGGAGGGGAGTTGGACAAACCCACCCCCGGGGGGGCCCCCCCCCTTCCAGCCCCAGAACGCGAGGCCGGGGGGGCTCGCAGCAGGGAGGAGCGGGCTCTGGCCGAGCCCGCTGAAGACGCACAGCCTGCAGGAGACCCTTCGCCTTCCTTCCAAGCCCGGTCCGTCACCATCAGCTGGAGCATCCTGGGGACCGCTCCTCCAGAGCCCGGCGCGCCCAGGTGGCCCGGTCGGTGCTGAGAGGCAGGAGCAGCCAGGTGCAGAAGCAGGATGCCAAAGGGCCCCGCGGATCCCCCGGCCCCCGAGGAGGTTGGGGGGCGCCCGGCGCCGGACCCAGCGTCCCCCTTACCGCAGAGCAGCACCAGCAGCAGCAGTAGTGGGAAAAAGTGGGGGCGCCGCAGCGCTCTTGTCACCCTGGCTGCCAGCTGTCGCGGCGCGGTCCAGCTTTGACGCACAGTCCAGCTGCGGCGCGCCATGCAGCTGCGTCCCAGCTGGGGGCGGGCCCCGGGGACGGACCCCGGGCGGGGGGGGGGCCGCAAAAAGCCCGCCCCGGAGGGGGCTCCCCCTAGGCTGTGCCCCCGCCCGGGGGAGGTCTCTCTCCCCCCAACAGGTCCCCTCCATCAGGTCGCCCTCCCCCCCGGGGGAGGGGTGTGCCCCCTAAGGAGCTCCACCCCTATGACGAGCCCCCAAGGATGGCCCTAACCCCCAGGAGTGTCCTCCCTTACTGCCCGTCCTTCCCCCGGGGACGCATCCCTCCCACGCAAGCCCCCTTTTATTTCGCCTAAGGGTGGGGTTTAGAAGACCTGGTGTCCAGTGGGCGGGGACCAGGCTGGGGGGGTGGGGGGAAACCCTGGCGGGGAGTGGGTGGGACCAAAAGGTGCACCTCCTCCCCCCAGCCACAAAGGAGCCGGGGACGGTGTCGGGGAGAAAGAGGTGTGTGGCTCTGTGCCGGGGGAGGTGGGGGGGGGAGAAAGTGTGCAAGGGGCACCCCCCGGGGAAAAAGCTGGCCTGAGTGGAGGCATCTGTGGGGGGGGGGTGAAGGGTGGGATTTCAGGGTGGATCCCCAAGTTTTTATGGCTCGGGCCCCTGGGATATCTTCCGGGGGGCTTCCTCTCCCAAGAACCTTTGATCCCTCTGGCCCAAGGGGTGGGGGGCTTACACATTACATCACCCCCACACCCCAACTCCCCAAGCTAGAACCGAGCCCTCAGGCCCGGGTCCTTACCCCGTGCCCTCGGGGGGCCCAGGGACAAAATGAGGGCCCAGAGTGCTGGGGGCCCCCCAGGGCCTGACTTCTGAAGTTCATGGGTCCCAGGGAAGGAGCAAGGGCCCCAGGGTACTTCAACCACAGATCCCTTCCCTTGGTTTGGGCCCTCTGTCCCCTCACCCTACACAGCCCCCACCCCACGGACGCCGGTCAATTGTCACGATGGAAATTCCCCGCCCTTCGAGATCATAGTCCACCCCACCCCCCCCCACCCCAATGCCTCATCTGATTGGTAAAGCAAGACTAGGGAAACTAGGGGTTAATTACTCTCAGCCTGGGGGCCTTTTCCCCCTCAGAGGAATGGGGAAAATGGGCTCCCCCCCCTGGATAAGACCTCTGCCCCCTGAGCTGTAAGAAGCAGGTAATGAGCCGCCCCGAAAACAGTTTGGTGCCTGAGGATTTTATGCAGGCATCCAAAAAGAGGAGGCAAACTGACCCTTTCCCACCCTTACGAGCCCCTTAATAAGGGAAACCAAAATTTTTTGTGCTTTTTTGATTAAACCAATTTTTCAAGGGGGCTTAAAGCTAATTAAAAAATTTTCCCCCTTCCTGCTTGCCTTTTGCCCAAGGTGGGGGGGGGCACAGATGTAGGGGGTACCCCAGTTTAGTGCCCCCGCCCGCCACCGCTTCTCAAAGCCCTGCACCAAGGGGGAAAAGCCAGAGCACGGTCCCCCGTGTCCACCAGTGTCCCCCGGAGCGGCAGACTCATGAGGGGGACACCACTCCCAGGGGGGCTAGGCAACCCGCAGGCAATGCACCAGTAGCAGGGTGGCGGGGGGCGGTCTCAGATGGGGGACAGACCGACAGTACCCTGAAAAACCTTTCGCTGGGGCTGGACTTTATACCCTATTACTTCCCGCATTCTGGGGGGCGGGCCTTGGATGAAGCGTTCCCGGTCTGGGGGGCCCTTTCCCCCCCCCACCTGCGTCAGGTCCCGCATCCACTCCCATGGAGCTCCTCTGTGCCCCAGGCAAAAAATCCCAAGGACACAGGGGCTTTTCCCCTTGTCCCCCTTAAAGGGAGTCCCTGGAGGAGGGCCCGGCTTTGTCCCCATGCCCCCGTGCCACGGCCCTGACAGAGAATGTTGCGGGGACAGAGGGGGTTTCACACAGGGAAACCCCCTTCCCCCCCCCAGTGCAGAACTGTCTCCTTGCCCGAGTCAGCTGGTCCTCCCCCCCCAGAGAGGGGTTTCAAGGTCATCGAGCCTAGACTGCCCCCACCATCCAATCCACGGCGTTAGGTTGCTGTGGCCTTGGACGCGAAGAAAACTTTTTTGGAAATTCCAGGGTTTGGACTTGGGCGTGGCTCATTGCTATTCGGCCGTCCCTGTTGGAAAGGACCCACTTGGGGGTGGCCCGGGGGTGAGAGCTCACCTCGATTTCCTTGGTTTCCCCGGGTCCTGGCTGAGTCGACCCTGGTCACCCCAGGAAAGTGGGAAGGAACGATTGCTGTGTACCGCTAGGGGGGAGCGGGGGTGTGGCAGGGACCTTCCCAGTCAGAAGGAGGGGCTGTCCCTGTGGAAAATGAGTTGAGAAGGAAACGTGGGGCAGTAAAGGCGGGGTAAGGGGACACCTGGGAGGGGGTGAGGTCAGTGTTGTGACAATGGATGCTGCTAAACCGGGGGCTGCCGGGATGACGGTTTGATCCACAAGAATCTCCCCTTAAGAGGAGGGAGGGTACCCCTGGATCCCTGAAAGGACAGAAGCCCCAATCACAAGAGACCCGGGCTCCTCTGGGCCAAGCTGATGAGGTCGGAAAGGGGCCAGGGGGGCCCGCAGCCTCAAGGCAGAGAGGACAGGCAGGCCCAGGGGCTGTGCTGCTGTCGGGTCTTCCTGAGCTACAGGCTTCGCTTTTGGAAGAGTCAGTCCCCAGCTGGCCCCAGCCATCCCCCGGGCCACCATTCAGCCTGGCCCTCCCCCTCTGTCCTTCCTGTCCCCCGCCCCCCCTCAGGGGCAGTCGGGGCCCTTTCTGCCAAGCCGCAGCCATCTTGAAATCCCGCTAATGTCTGCTCCTCCTCCTCTGGACCTCCTCTCCCTCAGAATCCCCAAACAGCAGGGGACTCACCCCAGGTGGTCGTGGGATAAAGGAGGGCTTCATAGCTCCCCCAGGACTGTTCAGCCCGGGAAGGTGGCACCCTGAACCAACTCAACATCGCCAAATGGAACCCCAGAGTGCTCCTTGGATTGGGAACCCATCGGGGGGTCCCCGCTAGCCCTCCTTTGCCCCCCTTTTTCCCCCAGATGCCCGTTAAACCCACACATCCTTAAAAAACAGGTCAAATCAGCTCTATAGGAACTCCCCCCAAGCTTGAAAACTTCCCCTTGAAATGAAAAATTGGGTCCAAACCCGGGTTTTGGCCCCCCATTCACATCCCGACCTGGCCCCCCCCCACATGGGGGCCCAGATCAGCAGCTCTGATCTGGGTCTCAGAGCAGGGGAGTGTGGGACATAAACAGACATGGGTCCAAAAACCCCATTGTCTCCTCAACAAAAAGCATCAGGGAGCCTTGGGGAAATTTTCCCCCTGAAACTGACAAGAATAACCACTCGTTCTAAATCAGGGGTGAAGACTGATGCCAAAGGAGTTCTCTGTGTGAGATCCACAGGTTGGACAATGGAGGAATTGAAGAGGGGTAGAGGACCAATGGCCAAGACAGTCCCAGAGTAGTCGTCAGTGGCGGCCTTGTTGGCCCCTCCTTCCCCCCTCCTCCGAGAGGTGACTTCTGCTTGGGGAAAGGGGGCCCATCAGATCCCCCTTCTGTAGCAGCCCCGCAGGACCCCTGAGGTATCTTCTACCCTGTTGGCCACCGGTGGGAAACTGAGCAGATGTGTTGATTAACCGGGCCCCCTGTAGGCCCCTGGGACTGTCCGGGTCCTCGGGGAAACACAGGGACTGGGATGATCGAGACCCCTATCCTACCACCCCCACCTCAATGCAAGACGGCCCCTCCCCAGACTTGTAGGCTCGGGCCCCCCTAAGAAAGTGGAGCCTAAGGAGGAACCGGGGGGTCTTGCTCCTCTGTGAGGGCCTGGAGCCATGCCCCCCAGAGACCAGTTCAGAGGGTGTCAGGGGTGGGGAGACCCTCCGACCCAAGAGGAAAAGACAGGGCCCACTGCTGCACCCCAAGGGGGGTCTGCTGGTTATACCTGGACCAGGGTCTGAACCCCAGGAGGATGCAGTGCCCTATACCTGGGCCCCGGGTTCTGGGTTCCCCCCCCCCATGTTAAGGGCCCCCGGCAGTGTGTGACCTGCCCCCCCCTTTCAAGGGGCACCCCCCCCCCCTTTCCCCCGAAGGGGTCTGAAAACCAGGCGCCCTACAGTGCGTCCTGTGTTCCTGGTAGGCCCCCCCGTCTTGTATCAAGCTTCCGTCCCCAGTTGGCATGTGGAAGAACCCCCTCCTTTTGGGGGACATAAGAGACTTGGGTTTGACCCCTGGATCGGGAAGATCCCTGGAGAAGGGATGGCAGCCACTCCGGTTATTCCCCAAAACCCCCCCCCCCGTGGACAAGGCCCCCAGTGGGCTACAGTCCATGGGGTTTGCAAAGAGTCGACGCACTGAAGCAACTTAGCACAACCATCCAATTACCTGGGGGCTTTCTTCCTGATCCAGCCCTGACCGAGGCGTACTATCAAGTTTTTATTGGGTTTTTTTCTTGTAATGGTTTTAAGAGAAAGTTCTCTGACAAAAAAGGAGCTCTTTTCAAAGTGCAGGTTTTGTGAGCAATGCGATCAGAGAAAAACGGCTCGGCCCCACGAATCTAGCAGGAGCCGCATGAGAGGAGCCGAAGCGAATGGGAGATTAACTGAAAACCCTTGGGGATTTGGTTAAATCTGCGTAGGGGGCCGGGACGAGGGGGTTGGCCCCCCCTCGGTTAAAACATTGCCCCTCCATCTTAGTAAAGTGGGCCTGAGCGAGCATGTAAGGGCCCTGAGGGTTGGGTTGGGTGGGCTAGGAAGGGGCGGCGGGGGAGATAACTCCCTTTCCTGCGAAAAGGGAACTCTGACCCCCCGTGTTTCCCGGTCCAGGACTCAACTTTTTTGTTGTTGTTGTTGATGTTGTAGAAAAACACCAACCACATAAAATAAACCACTCAAACCACTTTCAATGACCATTCAGGGGAGTAAGCAAACTCACATGCTGTGTAGATGACTACATCCATCTTAAAAACTTTTTCTGCCTCCATAAAATAGTCTTCTTGCTCCCCCCCCCACCCCCTGGCATCACCGTTTATTTCGTCTCTTGAATCTGCCCACCTCAAAAGAAAATTCACATTTGCCCTTTTTTTGGTCTGGTTTATTTCACCTACGTAATTTTTTTGGGTTCATCAACATTGAAACAAGTGTCAAAATCCTTCCTTTTTAGGCTAAAAATATTTCTTGTGTTTCACATTTTTTATTATTCATCGTCCCTTTTCCCTCTTTAAGTGAACAAAAAATTAAATTTTTCTTTTTGATTTCATTTTGTAAAATCTGTGGGAAAATGTTTTGAGGAAAATGCACTTCAGAAGTGAGACCATCGGGGCGGGGGGCCCTTGGTCCTACAGCCGCAGGAAAGCTAATTCTCCAGTGAATGACCAAAACAAGGAAAACCCCCCCTGGAGTCCCAGAAAAGGGGGGCCCCCTGGGGCACCCCAATTGTAGCCCGGGCCCGAAAAATTTTCTGCCCTACAGAACTGTAAGGATATGTGTGTGCTTAAAGCTGCTGCCTTTGTAGTCAATGCCCATGGCGTCCCAAAAAAAACCTATCGACTAGACCTATAGCTGCAACTAAGAGTTCCCAGCCCAAAAAGATAAAAATACAGAGCTGAAACAAATACAGAGCACCCTAAAGAAAACACAGGTCACGCACCCTAAAAAAATACAGAGCTCACGTAGCCGTTGGGCTCCCAAAGGAGATCCCGACCCGGGAAACCCAGCGTAAACCCCCACACAAGAGGTACTGGGGAGGTACAGGGGAGTGGGGTGCTTTTGAGATGGAGAAGTGGGGAGGGGCATGGGGGGTGGGGGAAAACCCCCAAACCCTCAGAGGAGTTTTGGGGCCCCAGGCAAAAGCAGGGAGACCCCCCAAGCAACCGGGCAATTTTTGCGGGCTCTGTGTGAGATAGGTTTTTCTGCGGCATCAGGGGTGCTTTCTATAGGCCCCTTGGGCTGGGGGGAGAGCACCCCCATCAGATACTGATGGATCCCAAAAAGGGTGGTGGAGTGTGAGAAAGTGAGGGCAAAGATGGTCCCCAGGGACTTCCCTGGTGGCCCAGGGTTGGGGCTCTGAGTCCCACTGCGAGGGCTGGGTTAAACCCCCTGTTTAGGGAACAAAATTTATATGTAGTGCAGCGTGGCCAAATACTTTTTAAAAGGGAAGAATTTTTACAAAAAAATCATAGAGTATTATTAAAACATAGAAAGAGGGGTTATACTCGGGGCTAGGTTCGTTGGGTTAGCAAGAAACTAAGTATCGGATAATATTTTTAAATTTTTTTTCCCGGGCCCAGATCCAGTTGGGGCATGGGTTTTTCCCATCTTCATTGCAGCGGGTGGGATCTTTTGGACGTAAAATCTTTTTTGAAAGCATATAGGATCTATTTCCCCGGGCCAGGGATCAAACCCAGCCCCCTGCTTGGGGGAGCGTGAATCTTAGCCATGCCCACCGGGGAAAGCCCCAGAAGAGAAAATTTTGCCCACATAAAATTTACATCTTTCACAAGACAAATTTTTCATAAAGTGGGAACAAAAACATCAAAAGTATTTGCAACAAGAGAATTCATTTTCAAAAGGTAATGGGGAATACCTAAAAATCAGTAAAATTTGGGGGAAAGTGGCTGGGCCAGAGTATGAACAAGCAGAGTACGGGGGCAATAAAATGCGGGTAAAAAAACTTACCACCTTGCTGTATTTAAAAGAGACAAAAAATTTAAAATAAAATTTAAAAACCCCCAGGGTGTCCGGGGTAAAGGGGACTCCCCGAGCTCAGAGAGAGAGGGGGATCCCTGGGGGTGGATCATGCAGAAACCCAAAGCGGGGCACTAGCCATGTGCTTCAAAACCCTTTGACTTTTTAGGGGCTGAAAAAGGGTTTCCCAGGTGGCTCAGTGCTGAAGAATCTCCCTGCCAATGCAGGAGGTGGTTTGACCCCCCGGAAAAAGGAAACAGAAACCCCATTCCAGTATTTTTGCCGGGGGGAAATCCCTGGACAGAGGAGCCGGCAAGCTACAGTCCATGCGGTAGCATAGGTCAGACGGGGTTAAAAGCAAGCAGGAGGTTAAGCCAGCGAGGCCCCCAAAAGGGGGTTCACCAAGGTGGGGGGAAAAACCCAAAGCACCTGTGTCACAGCGGGCAACCCGGGGACCAAATCACAGGGCCAGGGAGGATGAGGGTAGGGACGCCCAGATGTGACAAGAACCTTGGCGGAGTGGATTCAGGGGGCCGGTCTGTTTCCTTTTGAGCCCGATGGGGAGAGCCGTGTGTGTCCTCTTAGCAGGAAGGGGCCTCTGCTCCGTCTGGGTCCTTTTGTGCTATTACTGGACATTAGCATGTGACTTTTTTACTTTTAGAAAAAACATTTTCCCTTTACATTTAGCCTCTGGGGCCCTCCTCCGGGTCTGTCCCCGACCCGATGGTCTGTCTCCCCCGGCTCAACCCCCAATTTCACCACCAAAATCCAGTCCAGATTCCTTCTCTGAGCATCCATCCCTGACCCTTTCCCCAACACCCCCACTTTTGGGGTCAGGATGCTCTGTGGGCACAGCGTCACATTGGTGGGTCCAGCATCCCCCCACATTTGGGAAAAGTATTTTGCCATCGAGTGCCTGGAAAACCGTTTTTTCTGAACTTAATTAAATGCCCGGGGGATGACCCCTGGAGAGCACGATCTGCAGAGAACAAGCCCCAAATGCTGGTCCTTCCTCGGTCTGTGCTATTTCCCCCCTCTGCAAGATGCATGGTTTTTTCTTTTGCTGTGCAAACAGCCTTTTAAATTTTTAATTAATGTAAAATAGTAGAAAAGTGGAAGATGCAAAATTTTTTAAATTTTTTTGATTTTGAGTGCATGCTAAGTCACTTCAGCAGTTTTTAACTCTTTGCGACCCATGGGATTTTTCCCCCGGGTGTGCCACCAGATTCCCCTTTTCAACGCATTTCCAAGAAGAAACATGTGAGTTGTATGCCCTCCCCCCGGGGGTCTTCCCCCCCCAGGATAAACCCGAATCTCTTGCATTTTCCCGCATTGGAGGTGGTTCTTTGCCACGCACCATCTGCCAAGCAGTAATTGTAAAGCCTTTTTTAAAAGTTTTAAAGTGACATCAGAAACATGGCGAGTGAAAAAAAATACCTTTTTCCTTCCCCTTTAGTTACACCCCAATAAAAAAATTCACAATCAAAAAAGGTTTCCCCCTGCCCAAAACAAAAAGGGCAGAGAAATTCCACCAACAATAATCTAAAGGTGGGGGGATTCAAATAGGGGGACAGAACTGTGGAAAACAGTGGAGTGGGTGTGTGCATCCCCGGGCCCTTTTGACCGCAGCAGTGAGCCCCCAGCCACAGATAACCCCGGACCCACACACAAATCAGGTTCCCGCTGCACTTGCGCTTGTGGCCCACAGGTAATGGGCAGCAGCGGCATGGGCCCGGGGGACCATTTCCCGATTCCAAGGTGCCCATGACACCCTCCTATCTTCAGTAGTGGAGTCCCGGGGAACCCAACACACCACAACAGGAGGGTGCCGTGGACCCCGGGTCCCCTTCGGACTCCCCCTGCCAAAAAGTGGGGCCGGTTCAAGGGATCCCGATGAAGGAAAGAGCCACCCCCTAGGGATGCAGAGCCCTGGCAAAGAAGGAGCAATGACCCAGAGACCAAAGAAGGGCAATAAAGGCACGAGGGGGGAAACCCTAGGGGATGGTGAAGTTGGGAAATGCCTTTAAATAGAACCAGAAGCAGCTCAGCTAAAGGGGGAAAAACCAAAAACCGTGGACAGCACCACCTACCCGGGAAAAAAAAAAAAAATGACTCGGACTCCTGAAAGGATGGAAAGCACATGGCTGTGAGGGAAGGTGAGGCAGAACCCCACCCAGGGGGATGAGAGTGGAAGGGAAAATCTGACCCAGCTGACCCCACAGGACCAGTGGGGCCCTATGCATTTTGGCCCTATTGACTGATGCTCGGGAGTCACAGCAGGCCAATTTCTCCATCCATCCCAAACCACAAGAGATGTCAGAGAGAAAAGGCCCGAGGTCTTGGAAGAAGATGGGGAGGCCAGGCCGTGGGGGGCCAGTAACTTCCCAGGGCCCCAGAAGCCCTTTACCCTGCCTTGGGGAGGGGAGCCCAGGAAAAGGTTCTGGAAACTTTGGTTTCTCTGTCCCGCCCCTTTGGGGCCCGGACCCCCTGAAAGGGCCCGGCCACCAAAAACCCCCCGCTCCCCCCCTGGCCCCCCAACCCCCCCTGGCCTTGGGCCCCCCCAGCCCCGGGAGATGAGCAGCCCCCACTTCCGCTCAGGGGAGAAGCGCATCCCAAACCCAGGTCTGGGTAAAGGGGTTTTCTTGAAACTGAGGGAAAAGGGTTAATGGTGGTGACCTGGTTCCCCACCATGACCACGTGCCTTTCCCGAAGTCTTGAGGGTGTGGGATGCTCTGGGTAAAAAGTAACCCTACCCTGCCTGAGCCCGGCCCTAGAGAACGAGACTGTTTCGGGGGAAGGGGGGTGGACAGTATGTTATATATGGGAGCAGGTGGTGCATACACGGTGCTTAAAAAGGAAAAAAAAAATGAAGGGGAACCCAGGAAACAAAAATGAAAGGGGAACCCGACTTAACAGGAAGCACTGGGACACAGATCACCTGCGATTTTCCTTTTTCTTTACGCTTTTTGAATTGTCCAAGTTTTTTACATGATCGTTCTTTTTAATTTAAATTTTTTTATTAGTTCTAAAACATCTCGTTGAAAACTGTAGAAAATTTTTTTGATTCAGAGACACCCTTTATTACCTTACCATTGTAATCCCCATGCCTATCCCTAGGAGAGACAGTGGCATTGTCTCCGTTTTTAGAGGGAAACTGAGGAGCCTTTAAGGGAAAAAAACCTCTCTGAGGTCAAAAGCTAAAGAGACCAGAGGGTTTCCCCAAGGACAGACTCCTCCCCTGATGGTTTTTTCCCAGGGGCCCAAAAACCCGAGTTGAAAGTCTAAGACTTTAAAAACTTAGCCAAATTATTGTAGCCAGGCTTTTTGTTGATTAAAATTTGACAAAAAGGAAAAATTTAAAAAGGGAAAAGCAGCCCTTAGAATGGGAGAAAATAATAGCAAATGAAACAAAAACAAAAAAATTAATCTCAAAAAAAATACAAGCAACTCCTGCAGCGAATTTCCGAAAAAAAAATGACCCAATCAAAAAATGGGGGCCAAAAAACTAAACAGCATTTCTCCAAAGAAACACCAGATGGCTAACAAAAACAAGAAAAGATGCTCAAAATCACTCATTATTAGAGAAATGCAAATCAAAACCACAATGAGGTACCATTTCACACCAGTCAGAATGGCTGCTATCCAAAAATTACAAGCAATTTAAATCTGGAGAGGGTGTGGAGAAAAGGGAACCCCCTTACAATGTTGGTGGGAATGCAAACTGTACAGCCCACTATGGAGAACGTGTGGAAATTCCTTAAAAAACTGGAAAAAAGGGAATGCCCTATGACCCCAAAAACCCACTGGGGGCATACACACCGAGGGAAAACCGAATGAAAAAGGGCGCATATACCCAATGTCATCGCAGCATGTTTACAATAGCCGGGCAGGAAACAACCTAGATGTCCCCTGGCAGCGTGGGTAAAGGGTTTGGGGGGGTACATATCAAATGGAATATTACTCACCATTAAAAAAAAACATTTTTTAAACGGTTCTATTGAAAGGATGAAAATGGCCCTTAAAACAGAGTGAAGAAGCCAGAAAGAAAAACACCAAAACAGTATACTAATGATATATATGGAATTGAAAAAATGGTAATGATAACCCATAATGAGACAGAAAAAAAGACACAGATTCATAAACGGTCTTATGGCTCGAGGGAGAAGGGGAGGTGGGAGTTCTGGGACAATAGCATTTAAAATGTTATTTTTCATATGTGAAACAGAACCCATTTCCTGTTCGATGATGAGACAAATGCTCAGGGTCGGACAAAGGGTGACCCCGAGGGATGGGATGGGGGGGAGGTGGGGGGGTGTTTAGAATGGGGGAAACTGTAAACCCATGGCTGATTATGTCAAAGTAGGCAAAAACCCCTACAATATTGTAAAATAACTGCCCCAACTAAAAAAATAAATTTATTTAAAAAAAAAAAAAAATTTAACAAGGGGGAAAAAATAAAGAAAAAATGGAGGAACAGAAAAAATAAAAATAAAAAAAATAAAAAAAAAAAGACTTCTGGGTGTGATCTGCTAAAAGCCCTCACCTCCCCAAAAATCCTAAACCCAGACCATGAAAATAAAACGAGGTCAAGAAAAGGACTATCTGCTAATGTTATTAAATGGGGGTAAATGCATTCCAACAAGCCAGTTCCCTAGGTATCAACTCACCCCAAGCACAGGTGAGAAAGCAGTAAAAGTTCAAGGGCATAGGGCTGCACCCAAACCACTCTAACAGCAAACCTCCCCTTCAGCCCCTCATAGGAAGGGCATTTAAACCCCATCTGTGTTTGCACTTCACCACCCCCCAGGTGTTGGGGAAAAGTTTTTGGGGGGGAGGGCGGGGGCATGATAATCCTGTAAAACTCAGCTGGTGGGGAAGTCAGCTGGGAACTCCCCCGAAAGGGGACCCCGGCAGCCCTCTCCCCTTCCCCTGTGTCCCCGAGCTTCCCTAGAATAAAGGATGCTGTCCCAACACTAACACTTTATCGTGAGAAGAAGGGAGCCCAACCCCAGGGGCTTACACTGAGGAGGAGCAAAAATGAAAAGAAAAAAAAATAACAAATAACTAAGATATCTCTAATCAAAGATGGGGTCAGGCAGTCACCCGAAGCCCGCACTGTGAGAGGCTTCCAGGGCAGAGCCCAGGGATGGGCAGGGGCCGGGTGAGGGCTCAGAGGACAAAAGGGAGGGGCAGTGTGGCTGCAGGGTTCAAGCTTGGGAGTTGGGGAGGGTTGTTGTTCCCAGTAAAAAAGCACCCCGGGGCTCTGAGAAACCAGAAAAAGGTCTGTGCCCATCCCAAGAGAGGCGCTGTCCTGGGGGGGCAGAAGGCTGGGGCGTGGGGGTTGAGGGGCGGTATACAGTGACCCCCAAAAAAAGGCGACAGTAGGAGCGGTGGGGGGGGAAATGGCCCACGGGAGGGTGGGGGGGGGCAGACTGGAGGAGTTAGGGTGAGGAGAGAAGGGGAAGGGGGGGAAAAAGGGGGGCGAAGGGGCCTTTTCACAGGAGGCCGACGGCGAGAGGCTGAACCAAGGGAGCCGAGAAGAGGGAGAAAAACAAGAAAGAGGTTTCCAACCCCAAAAGGTCACTCATCTCACCCAAAAAGGAGAGGGGACAGATCCCAAAACCCTTTGGAAAAATTAAAGTGTATGAAAATGTCCCCAGGGGAAAGAAATAATGCCATTTTTAAAAAATAGAATGGGCCTAGGGATTATCGCATTAAGAAATTAAGTCAAAAACAAATATCAAATTGATATCATTATTTGTGGAATTCAAACAAAAAACACAGTGAACCATTTACAAAGAGAAAATTTGACCACGACATTTAAAGCAAAAAATTTGGTCACCCAAAGTGGGGTAGTGGGGGGGAGATAAAAAAGGGAATTTTGGGAAATTTAAAATCACACTATTATATATAAAAAAAAATAAACAAGGATCCTACTTTTTAAAAAAGGAAACAAAACCAATATTTGTAATAAAACTATAAAAAAAAATGAATCTTTAAAAAAATATGGGTGTAGTATAAAAAGAATCACTTTTCTTACACTTGAAAAAACAAGTTCTGGGGGGGGTTGTTCTCCAATAGAAGAAATTCAGGCACACAGGAGCTTGGGTCCTTAGTCAGTTAAGTTCAGTGCTCATCATGTCTGATCTTTGCGACCCCCTGGACTACAGCACGCCAGGCCCCCCTGTCCGTCACCAACTCCCGGGGCTTACTAAAACCATGTCCTAAAGTCCGTTTTCCCATTACCATCTCCTCTCTGTACCCCTTCCCCCACCTTAAATTTTTCCCCGCATCGGGGTCTTTTTTCAAAGAGTCATTTCTTTGTATCGGGGGGCCAAAAGTATTGGAATTTCGCTTACTTAGTCCTTCCAAGATTATTAAAATGATTTCCTTTGGGATGGCGGGTTGGATCCCCTTGCACCCCAAGGGGACTCTCAAGGTCTTCTCCAAACCACAGTTCAAAAGCATAAATTCTTCAGTGTCAGCTTTCTTTATTCCAACTTCACACCCATACATGACTAGGGAAAAAACCATGCTTTGACTAGTAACCTTTGTTAGCAAAGTAATGTCTTTTTTTTTAATATGCTCTCTGGTTGGTCAAAACTTTTCTTCCAAGGAGCAAGTGTTTTTTTAATTTTCAGGGCTGCGTCACCATTGCAGTGTTTTTGGGCCCAAAAAAATAAAGGCTTTTACTGTTTCATTTTTTCCCATCTATCTGATAAAGTGATGGAACCAGATGCCATGTCTTTTTTTTCTAAATGTTGATTTTTAAGCCAACTTTTTCATTTTCCTTTCCGGGGTGCCTTACAACATTGTAAATTAACTTTATTTAGTTTTTGAAAATTTTTTTTTAAAAATGTCCCGGTTTTTAACTTCTTACTCAGGGGAATACTTATGGACTGGAGCCGCATAAAGGCAGGGACTGCGTTTCCCTGTGCCTGGCCACCCCAGTGCCTGGCATATGATGTCCCACAGGCCCCCCAGATAAAGGTGAGAGGCCCCCCCGGGGTCCGGGGAGGCCTGATGCTGAGAAGGGCAGGGGTTAAGAAACGCAAGAGACCAAGGGAACCCCACTTCTCTTTCTAACTACTTTTCCCTATAGCCCCAACAGTTACTCAAAAAAATATGACGAGGAAAAAAGGGGAGAGAGGGGGAAAAGAACTACTTTCCTTCGACTGGCAATTCCAGTCCCCGGGTGGAATTAGGCAGGCTGTAAAAAATATGAAGTAAAATAATAAATCTCACAGCAGTGTTATTCACAAGGCCAAAAAACAAAAAAACATCCCGTGCCCATGGGGGGTAAAAGGGTTATACAAAATGTGGGCCATCCACATAGTGGAATTTATTTAGCCCTAAAAAAGGAAAAAAGCATGAAACACTAAATGTGGGTGATCTGGAAGTCTTTTACTCATTGAAAGAGGCCCGACACAAAAGGACAATTATATGATTCCATCTGTATAAATGTCCAAAATAGGGAAATCAAGGATAGAAAATAGATTTGGGGGTTGCCCGTTGCTGGGTTTGGGGAAGGAAAGGGAAAGGGAAATAACTGCTAGTGAGTCGTGTTTTTTTAGGAATAAGGAAGTTCTAGAATTAAAAAGTTGGTTGCAAAAATTTTTTAATATAAGAAAAAAACTTAAAAAAAAAAAAAAAAAGGTGAAAATTTTAGGCAAAGGGGAATAAAAACTCGTAAAGAAAAAAAATGGGTCTTCCCTGGGGGCTCGCGGTAAAGAATCTGCGGCAATGCAGGGACCCGGGTTCAACCCGGGGCAGGAAGTTCCCGGAGAAGGGAAAAACCTCACTCGTATTCTTGCCTGGAGAATTCCCTTGACAAGGAAAACCGGAGGTACATTCCATGGGGGGTTTCAGAGCTGGTTGGATGAGAACTAACACACGGAAAAGATAAAAATAAGAATTTTATTTTTATAAAAATAAAAAATTTGATCCTACTATATAAAAATATACCAGAAATGAACAAAAAGACCCCCCAGGGAGTGTCTGGGCCTCCCGCCCTTTAGGCGGGGGGTCAGAAAATATGATTAAAATGGTTTTGTGATGGAGGTCCAGTTGACAAAAGCATCAACCAAAAAAATTATTGTGTCAGGAAAAAAAAAGTTCTTCCAAAGGGAAAAGGATTCCCCAGAAAAGAGTGAAACTAAAATAAAAGGGAAAAAAAAAAGGAAGACAAAGCCTGAGTGAATTTTTGTACGAATGAAATACATGTGCCCCTCCCC
>JAGTYA010000889.1:0-16474 GCA_024291935.2 Okapia johnstoni | reverse complement strand
AACCCACCTGCCAAAGCAGGAGACACAAGAGACACAGGTTCAATCCCACCATGGCCTCTAAGATTAAGACATGGCTCTGTGCCTAATGTAAAACAGCATTGCTAGATTATTAATAATATAAAAGATAAAGAGCAGCTATGAGGAGATTTAGCTTAATTGATATATTTTTAAAATGATATTAAGTGACTAGTAATTTTAGGAAAAAGTTATTGAGGTTCATGAACCCCAAGATATTTAAATTTGCTCATGTTAAAATTTCTAAGCAAATACTAAAACTTCAAAGTCTTTCACAAGTGCTTCCTTCAGCAAAACAGAACTGAGACACCACCAAAACCAAAAAAAGAAAAACCAGTCCTAGCAAATAACCTACCTCTTCAGATTAAGTTACTCTTGACTAGTAATGCATCTCTAAAACAGGGATGGGGCTAAAGTTTCATCTTGAGGTATTCTGAAACTTTTACCTAACCACTGAAACATTTTAATAATTCAATTCTTCTCAAATATCAGTATCAGAAATATGTTGTAGAAACATTAGTCCTACTGCATAGCACAGGGAACTCTGCTCAATTATATTGTGGGATAAGTCTGTCGAAAGGGTAGTTTGTGAGGAGGAATGGATACATGTATTATGTATGGCATGTGTCCCTTTGCTGTCCAATTAAAACTATCACAAATTATAAAACCTCAATCAGCTCAATGTTGTTTAGTTGCTTAAGTTGTATCCAACTTCTTTGTGGCATACTCCATGGACTGTAAGCCTGACCGGCTCCTCATGTCCATGGGATTTCTTAGGCAAGAACACTGGAGGGGTCTGCCATGTCCTCCTCCAGGGAGATCTTCCTGACCCAGGGATCGAAGACTTGTGTCTCCTGAAACCAGCCCCCCCGTCCCAGCTTCTCTCCCCAGTATAAAACAAAAAGTTTCAAAAAAATTTTTAATTAAAAAAAAAAAAAAAGACCATACCTGGTAGATTGATCACAATACAGATTGCCAGGCCAGGCCCCCTCCCCAACCCCGTTTTCCCCCCCCTTAACTACATCTGGGCTAGGGGCGCCCCCCCCAAGAGCCCTCTGCAACATCTAGCAATGGTCCCACCTGATGTCAGTGTTGCTAGTTGTAGACCACAATTTGAGAACTGTGCTCTATTTTACGTTAACTCTATTCAAAAGTTATGCTAACATTTTAACTGAACGACTATTTGAAATAGATTGACAGGTTTTTTCAGTGGCTTTTAAAAACATCTCTCTAAAACAGTATGTTTTATTGTAATAAAATCCTACCTCACACTAAAGTTGTTTTTTTATAAGATGGTCTTCCTAGCAATAAGTCCCCAGACAAAAAATGGACAAAAAATTTTTTAAAAAAGCGAAGGGATTTTACCTTTTTTCCTCCCCAGTTTCCCTACTGATTAACAAACCTGTACCACAACACTAATCAGCACTTCAGAAGGCAATCTTCTACCTGATTCGAGTCATATTAACAATCTGATTCATCTACAATTGAATAATATTTGTCAAAAATTGTTTTATGTATTCATAACTGTGTGTGTGTGTGTGTGTAGTGCGTTGTTTAGTGCGCACTCAGTTGTGTCCAAACTCTGTGTGACCCCATGGACTGTTAGCCTTCCAGGCTCCTCTGTCCATGGGAGTTTTTCCAGGCAATACTAACTACAGTTGGGCTGCCATTTCCTCCTTGACTGGACCTTCCTGACACAGAAATCACGCGTGCGTCTCCAGCATCTCCTGCATTGCAGGTGGATTCTTTATCACTGAGCCACTAGGGAAGGTCCCTTTTTTATAACTTTATAACTGGTTACTGGAAAATTTAAATAAAGTTAAGTAAATTAACCAAAGCAGCACATGTCACTTTGATGCATGTATTTAACATCAACTTACTAGTTTTTTACATGATCAATTTCAGCACAAGTGAATGACTCCAATGCCTAAAGATTTACTTTAATAACTAAAATACAACAAAGGATACAGTGGAAATATGGTGAAAAGTGTTAACAGGAATACAAATGGAGTGAATCAGCACTATATACACCCAGAGTAAGCTTGCACAATAAGTAGTACAACCCATTTTCAAATGAACAAGATGTACTATTTATGTACTATTTTAAATTTTACAGAAGAATTTAGGCATAGCTCTGTAAGGGAGATGATGATGAATTAAGAGAATGTGTTTTTTTTTAACAATAATGGCAGGAAATACACATCCCAAAGTATTCTTTTCTAGCAGCAATTGATTTCAGACGCGAGTAGTCAGTAAGTGGCAGCTTGCAGCAAGCAGCAGCGAAAGGTAGCTGGATGCAGGCTCCTAGTTTCCAAGAGCAGGAGTCCTAACCACTGGGCCACAGGAGCCAGCAGTTAGGGCTAAGGCCCCTAGTCTTGCCTGCCTAGTCCAAGAACGAATTCAGGCAAGGAGGCGGAAAAGAGTAAAGTTTATTTGAAAGTACATGCAGAAAGGGCACGTGGGCTAGCTCAGAGAGCAAGTCGTGCCTTTTGGCAAGTTTTAAATCCTTTATAAAAGGGGCAGTCCTCCAGGTCTTCGTCTTCCCTCAGGCCAGTCACTTTGCTGTTGTCCCTCCTTTGTTAATTTGTCTCAGGACCCTTCCTGGGGTGTACACACACACCCCAGCCAAGATGGATCGAAGTGAAGGCTTCTGGGAGGAGCAAGACTCATTATGGCCTCGGATTATCCTCTGACTTTTTACTCCAAGGAGCCTTTCTGCACATGTGTAGTGTCTCCCTTATCAGACAGGGTTTTGTCCTTTCTTTGTCCTTGCCATGATTATTCCCTTGAGGTAAGGGACAAAGACTGGCTATTTACTCTGTTTTTATTAGTTGTAAATTCCTCAACTGAAGCACCTATCTCTTATCTCAAGAAATGAAAGCGGGAAGGGTGGCTGATTGTAAATTTCCAATCTGAAGCTCATCTATCTCCTACCTCACAATCATCTTTGGGAGTCCAAGAAAGTTGATATTGCTTAAGCAAGACTCTTTGTTTTTTTTTTTTATTTTATTTTATTTTTATTTTTATTTTATTTTTTTTATTTTAGTTGGGGGCTAATTACTTTACAATATTGTAGTAGTTTTTGCCATACATTGACATGAATCAGCCATGGGTTCACATGTGCTCCCCCTCCCGAACCCTCCTCCCACCTCCCTCCCCTTAAGCAAGACTCTTTGGAACAACATTTTTAGGATTGCTTTCTATTATAATCTAGTACATAAACTACAAAAGATAACCATTCACTTTATACTTTACATTGCTGGTTTTTTGGGGTTTTTTTTTTCCTTTGCTTTTTACCTGAGCAAACTGTAAGGGCAGATGCAAACTGAAAAAGAAGAAATTCATTTTCTCTGGTGAAAAAAAAAAAAACGGAAAGAGATCCCCCTCCTCTCTTTAGAGCATTTTTCCTTAGAAAGCTTGTAAATTCTGTCTCTGCACCGTGAGATGTGAATCTTTTTAAAAGCAAAATAAGCCTCTTGCCAGTTTTATAACCCAGATGTTTCCTCCAGGACCTGGGAGCCACCTCTTTCAAATGTAAACAACAGGGATGATAAGACCCCATCTCCCAGTTTCTCTGAGTGGGTAATTTTCCATGGGTGCCTTGATTCAAGTTGCAAACTAACTCCCGTCTTTAAGAAGTGAGTTTATTTTTCCTTTGGATAAAGCCAATTAGCTAACACAGCTGCCCCAATTACCAGATGAATTTAGGATAAACTGATATGACATATGGTGCTGTCAAGTCCTCTAACTTGAGGGCTAGTTATTACTTATCTTTAGAATATGTGTAAATGGTTGTATCTGCCTGCCTACATAAAAAGAGGAGATTTCTTTCTGCCTTCACAATCTCTTTTTCAGATTGCTTGTGATGTCCATCACATTCTAATTCAATGCTTATTCAATAATAAAAACCAAGTGTTTTCTTTCTCTTTTACTTTTGTAGAGAGGTTTTCTGGGTGGGTAGGATATTTTTGTTTTTTAATTATATTTCCCCCAGTGCAACATTTTCTAGGGTAAAAATCTACCTTGTTCACTCATTTAATCAGAGACATTAAAAAATGTTTTGAGCAATGACATCACTATAAAAAAGTATACGTTCTCCCAAGAGAATATATTCAAAGCAACAATCATATTTAGAAGTGTGAATAGTACATAGAACAAATCTAGTCCATGGAACTTCTGGTCTAAGTTGACACGAATGTCTAGTTCTGTTCCTTTTGCAATGCTGAGGGGTAGATAGAATGGGTACATTTGTTGACTAGAAGTTTTGATAAATTTTAAGAGACAGAAAGTGGACACTAATGGATAAGCCACGGTGTGGAGAAAGTCTCAGCTCAAAAAATACACAAGAGAAGGCTGAAGCTATGCCACTCCAGAGAGATTCCACACTGAGAATCACAAAGAGTGACAGCTAGAACAGGGACCAATATCAGGTAACTGACTGGTGAGCTCTCTATGGCAGAGGTCAGTCATACTCACCCACATCTTCCAACACAGTGGAGTCTTATATCTTTGCAGCCTCATCATCATTTGGTGTTGTCCATTGTTTTAGTGTTTAATTTTAGCAATTCTATCAGATATGTCACTTATTTAATTGTGCTTTTAATCTGTATTTTCCTATGACAGTGTGCAATTTTTCATATGCTTATTTGCCATCCATATATCTCCTTTGGTAAAGAATCTGCCCATTTTTTTTTCTCATTAAACTTTTTTTAATGGGTCTCAAATTCTGTGACAGATTTTTAGTCAAGTTGTTTTCATTAAAAAGTACTGATTTTAAAAACAAATAACTTAAACTGCCACACACAAAACATATGGACCACAAAAACATTCTCCTTTCCTTCTGAAGGTTTTACAATCCATTGTTGTCATTAACCAGTCTTTTACTGCTGCTGCTGCTGCTGCTGCTGCTAAGTTGTTTCAGTCGTGTCCGACTCTGTGCGACCCCATAGACGGCAGCCCACCAGGCTCCCCCATCCCTGGGATTCTCCAGGCAAGAATACTGGAATGGGTTGCCATTTCCTTTTCCAAGTCTTTTACTACTAAACCTAAATAGCCAACTGAGACAAACAGTTCTGAGACTGTTCTTCCAACACTGATTAATACTGGGGTGGCAGGTATTGGGGATAATTTCATTTGGCCTTCTGAGCTTTCTGGGCAGACTTGGTGACCTTGCCAGCTCCAGCTGCCTTCTTGTCCACTGCTTTAATGACACCCACAGTGACTGTCTGTCTCATGTCACTCACAGCAAAACAGCCCTGGAGAGGATAGCCAGAGAAGCTCTCGACACACACGGGCTTGCCAGGAACCATATCAATGATGGCAGCATCACCACATTTCAAGAATTTAGGGCCATCTTCCAGCTTTTTCCCAGAATGACAATCAATCTTCTCCTTCAGCTAAGCAAACTTGCAAGCAACGTGAGCTGTGTGACAATTCAGCACAGGTGCATATCCAGCACTGATTTGGCCTGGGTGGTTCCAAATAATCACCTGAGCTGTGAAGCCAGCTGCTTCCATTGGTGGGTCATTTTTGCTGTCACCAGCCACACTGCCACGACAAATATCTTTGACAGACACGTTCTTGACACTGAAGCCCACATTGTCCCCAGGAAGGGCTTCACTCAATGCCTCATGGTGCATTTCTACAGACTTCACTTCAGTTATTACATTGACTGGAGCAAAGATGACCACCATGCCAGGTTTGAGAACACCAGTCTCCACCCGACCCACAGGGACAGTACCGATACCACCAATTTTTTTTATTTTAGTTGGGGGCTAATTACTTTACAATATTGTAGTAGTTTTTGCCATACATTGACATGAATCAGCCATGGATTCACATGTGCTCCCCCTCCCAAACCCTCCTCCCACCTCCCTCCCCTTCCCATCCCTCTGTGTCATCCCAACGCTCCATCCCTGAGCATCCGTCCCATGCATAGAACATGGAATGGTGTTCTGCTTCACATATGACAATATACATGTTTCAATGTTATTGTCCCAGAACGTCCAACCCTCACCTTCTCCCTCAGAGTCCACAGGACTGTTCTATGCATCTGTGTCTATTATTCTGTCTCACATATAGGGTTACCATTACCATCTTTCAAATTCCATATACATGCACTAGTATACTGTATTGGTGCTTTTCTTTCTGGCTCACTTCACTCTGTATAATGGGCTCCAGTTTCATCCATCTCAATAGAACCGATTCAAATGTATTTTTTTTTTAATGGCTGAGTAATATTCCATTGTGTATATGTACCACAGCTTCCTTATCCATTCGTCTGCCGATGGACATCTAGGTTGCTTCCATGTCCTGGCTATTGTAAACAGTGCTGCGATGAACATTGGGGTACACGCGTCTCTTTCAATTCTAGTTTCCTCGGTGTGTATGCCTAGCAGTGGGATTGCTGGGTCATATGGCAGTTCTATTCCCAGTTTTTTAAGGAATCTCCACACTGTTCTCCATAGTGGCTGTACTAGTTTGCATTTCCACCAACAGTGTAAGAGGGTTCCCTTTTCTCCACACCCTCTCCAGCATTTATTGCTTGTAGACTTTTGGATAGCAGCCATTCTGACTGGTGTGTAATGGTACCTCATTGTGGTTTTGATTTGCATTTCTCTAATAATGAGTGATGTTGAGCATCTTTTCATGTGTTTGTTAGCCATCTGTATGTCTTCTTTGGAGAAATGTCTGTTTAGTTCTTTGGCCCATTTTTTGATTGGGTCGTTTATTTTTCTGGAATTCAGCTGCAGGAGTTGCTTGTATATTTTTGAGATTAATTGTTTGTCTGTTGCTTCGTTTGCTATTATTTTCTCCCATTCTGAAGGCTGTCTTTTCACCTTGCTCCTAGTTTCCTTTGTTGTGCAAAAGCTTTTAATTTTAATTAGGTCCCATTTGTTTATTTTTGCTTTTATTTCCAATATTCTGGGGGGTGGGTCATGGAGGATCCTGCTGTAATTTATGAGGGAGAGTGTTTTTCCTATGTTTTCCTCTAGGAGTTTTATAGTTTCTGGTCTTACATTTAGGTCTTTAATCCATTTTGCGTTTATTTTTGTGTATGGTGTTAGGAAGTGTTCTAGTTTCATTCTTTTACAAGTGGTTGACCAGTTTTCCCAGCACCACTTGTTAAAGAGATTGTCTTTTCTCCATTGTATACTCTTGCCTCCTTTGTCGAAGATAAGGTGCCCATAGGTGCGTGGGTTTATCTCTGGGCTTTCTATTTTGTTCCATTGATCTATATTTCTATCTTTGTGCCAGTACCACACTGTCTTGATGACTGTGGCTTTGTAGTAGAGCTTGAAGTCAGGCAGGTTGATTCCTCCAGTTCCATTCTTCTTTCTCAAGATTGCTTTGGCTATTCGAGGTTTCTTATACTTCCATACAAATTGTGAAATGATTTGTTCTAGTTCTGTGAAAAATATCATTGGTAGCTTGATAGGGATTGCATTGAATCTATAGATTGCTTTGGGAAGTATACTCATTTTCACTATATTAATTCTTCCAATCCATGAACATGGTATATTTCTCCATCTGTTTGTGTCCTCTTTGATTTCTTTCATCAGTGTTTTATAGTTTTTCTATATATAAGTCTTTTGTTTCTTTAGGTAGAAATATTCCTAAGTATTTCATTCTTTTTGTTGCAATGGTGAATGGTATTGTTTCCTTAATTTCTCTTTCTGTTTTCTCATTATTGGTGTATAGGAATGCAAGGGATTTGTGTGTGTTAATTTTGTATCCTGCAACTTTACTATATTCATTGATTAGCTCTAGTAGTTTTCTGATAGAATCTTTAGGGTTTTCTATGTAGAGGATCATGTCATCTGCAAACAGTGAGAGTTTTACTTCTTCTTTTCCTATCTGTATTCCTTTTATTTCTTTTTCCGCTCTGATTGCGGTGGCCAAAACTTCCAAAACTATGTTGAATAGTAGTGGTGGAAGTGGGCATCCTTGCCTTGTTCCTGACTTTAGGGGAAATGCTTTCAGTTTTTCACCATTGAGGATAATGTTTGCTGTGGGTTTGTCATATATAGCTTTTATTATGTTGAGGTATGTTCCTTCTATTCCTGCTTTCTGGAGAGTTTTTATCATAAATGGATGTTGAATTTTGTCAAAGGCTTTTTCTGCATCTATTGAGATAATCATATTGTTTTTATCTTTCAATTTGTTAATGTGGTGAATTACATTGATTGATTTGCGGATGTTACAGAAACCTTGCATTCCTGGGATAAAGCCCACTTGGTCATGATGTATGATCTTTTTAATATGATGTTGGATTCTGTTTGCTAGAATTTTATTAAGGATTTTTGCATCTATGTTCATCAGTGATATTGGCCTGTAGTTTTCTTTTTTTGTGACATCTTTGTCTGGTTTTGGAATTAGGGTGATGGTGGCCTCATAGAATGAGTTTGGAAGTTTAACATCTTCTGCAATTTTCTGGAAGAGTTTGAGTAGGATAGGTGTTAGCTCTTCTCTAAATTTTTGGTAGAATTCCGCTGTGAAGCCGTCTGGTCCTGGGCTTTTGTTTGCTGGAAGATTTCTGATTACAGTTTCGATTTCCGTGCTTGTGATGGGTCTGTTAAGATCTTCTATTTCTTCCTGGTTCAGTTTTGGAAAGTTATACTTTTCTAAGAATTTGTCCATTTCTTCCAAGTTGTCCATTTTATTGGCATATAGCTGTTGGTAGTAGTCTCTTATGATCCTTTGTATTTCTGTGTAGTCTGTTGTGATCTCTCCATTTTCATTTCTAATTTTGTTGATCTGATTCTTCTCCCTTTGTTTCTTGATGAGTCTGGCTAATGGCTTGTCAATTTTGTTTATCTTCTCGAAAAACCAGCTTTTAGTTTTGTTGATTTTTGCTATGGTCTCTTTTGTTTCTTTTGCATTTATTTCTGCCCTAATTTTTAAGATTTCTTTCCTTCTACTAACCCTGGGGTTCTTCATTTCTTCCTTCTCTAGTTGCTTTAGGTGTAGAGTTAGTTTATTTATTTGATTTTTTTCTTGTTTCTTGAGGTACGCCTGTATTGCTATGAACTTTCCCCTTAGCATTGCTTTTACAGTGTCCCATAGGTTTTGGGTTGTTGTGTTTTCATTTTCATTCGTTTCTATGCATATTTTGATTTCTTTTTTGATTTCTTCTGTGATTTGTTGGTTATTCAGAAGCGTGTTGTTTAGCCTCCATATGTTGGAATTTTTAATAGTTTTTTTCCTGTAATTGAGGTCTAATCTTACTGCATTGTGGTCAGAGAAGATGGCTGGGATGATTTCAATTTTTTTGGAATTTACCAAGGCTAGATTTATGGCCCAGGATGTGATCTATCCTGGAGAAAGTTCCATGTGCACTTGAGAAAAAGGTGAAATTGCTTGTTTGGGGGTGGAAAGTCCTGAAAATATCGATTAAATCTAATTTGTCTATTGTATCCTTTAAAGTTTGTGTTTCCTTGTTAATTTTCTGTTTAGTTGATCTATCCATATGTGTGAGTGGAGTATTAAAGTCTCCCACTATTATTGTGTTATTGTTAATTTCCCCTTTCATACTTGTTAGTATTTGCCTTATATATTGTGGTGCTCCTATGTTGGGTGCATATATATTTATAATTGTTACATCTTCTTCTTGGATTGATCCTTTGATCATTACGTAGTGTCCTTCTTTGTCCCTTTTCACAGCCTTTATTTTAAAGTCTATTTTATCTGAAATGAGTATTGCGTCTCCTGCTTTCTTTCGATACCACCAATTTTATAGATATCCTGGAGGGACAAACGCAAAGGTTTGTCATTTGGGTGAGTTGGTGGCAGGATGGAATCCAGAGCTTCAAGCAGGGTGGTTCCACTGGCATTGCCATCCTTATGAGTGACTTTCCATCCTTGAACCGTGGCAGGTTAGCACTTGGCTCCAGCATGTTAGCACTTGGCCCCAGCATGTTAGCACTTGGCTCCAGTATGTTCTCACCATTCCAACCAGAAATTGGCACAAATGCTACTGGGTCAGGGTTGTAGCCAATTTTTTAAATGTAGGTGCTGACTTCCTTAACAATTTGCTCGTATCTCTTCTGGCTGTAGGGTGGCTCAGTGGAATCCATTTTGTTAACTCCAACAATTAGTTGTTTCACACCCAGAGTGTAAGCCAGAAGGGCATACTCATGGGTCTGCCTGTTCTTGGAGATACTGGCTTCAAATTCACCAACACCAGCAGCAACAATCAGGACAGAACAACAGTCAGCCTGGGATGTGCCTGTTTTTGATGAAATCTGTGTCCTGGGGCATCAGTGATAGTAACATAGTATTTGCTGGTCTCAAATTTCCACAGGGAGATATCAATGGTGATACCATGCTCACATTCAGCTTTCAGTTTGTCCAAGACCCAGGCATACTTGAAGGAGCCCTTTGCCATCTCTGCAGCCTCCTTCTCGAACTTTTCAATTGTTTTTCTCATCGATGCCGCCACATTTGTAGATCAGTCCTGCAAAACCATTGCAAAAAAGCTAATCTGCCCATTTTTTAATTTGTTTGTGGTTTAACTGTAAATTTTAAGAATAATTTCTATTGTGGAAAAATCAATATGTGTTAACATATTTTCTCCCTGTTTCTCTTATCAAAAGATTTTAATTTTGACATACAAATTCTTTCTTGTGTGAATTCCATGCTACATTTCATCATCAAATCCAAACAGAGATTTCCTCTAGGAAAAAAAACCCAGATGTTTTCTTCTACAAATTCTACAGTTTTACATTTAGTTCTATGATCCATTTTGAGATAATTTCTGTAAATAGTGTGAGTTTTGCATCAAGGTTCATTCATTTTTCTGCATATGGACATCTAATTGTTCCAGCACCATTTGTTGAAGATGAACTTTTCTCCATTAAATTATCTTTGCATTTGCACCTTTGTCAATGAACAATATTTGTATGAATTTATATCTGAGCTATTTTCTGTTCCATTTATCTAAATGTCTATTGGCAAATCTCAGACTGTCTTGATTACTGTAGATTCATAGTAAGTCTTGAAATTGAGTAATGTATGTCTTCCAGCTTTGTTCTTCTTTTTCAGAATTATTTTGGCTATTCTAAATCCTTTGTTTTTTTCCATACAAATTTTAAAATCAGTTTGTCTATTTCCTCATCTACGAAAAAGTATTCTGGGATTTTTCATTTGAGAGAACTGAGACCGCAACAATACTGAGTCTTCCAATCTATAAACATTTACTTAGACTTCTTTTGTTACATTTGTTAGCATATAGAGCCTACATATTTGTTACATTTATACCTAAGTACTTCATTATTGGGAAGTTCTGATGTAAATGTTATTTTTAAAATTTCAATTCCAATTGTTCTTTGCTAGTGTATATAAATGCTTCTTTTAGCTTCAAATGATTTTCAATTCTGTTATCATTGTTGTTCCATCGTTAAGTCGTGTCCAACTCTTTTGTGACCCTATGGACTGTAGCCTGCCAAGCTCCTCTGTCCATGGGATTTCCCAGGCAAGAACACTGGAGTGGTTCCCATTTCCTTCTCCAGGGGATCTTCCCGACCCAGGGATCAAAACTGCATCTCCTTTATTGGCAGGCAGATTCTTTACCACCGAAGACACCACTAAATTCACTCATTAAATCTACAAGTTTTTGTAGATTATCTGAGATTTTCTAAATGAATAATCATGTCTATTGGCAATAAAGTTAGCTTCTATTTCCTATTCTCCTAATGTATATGCCTTTTATTTCCAGTCTACTGCACTTACTGCACTTAAACTTCTAGTAAAATGTTGAGTAAGAATAGTGAGAGAAGACATCTTTACCTAGTTTCTAATTTTAGGTGGAAGGCATTCAGTCTCTCATCATTAAGTACAATGTTAGTTGGAGGTTTTTCATAGTTTCTTCTAAGGAAGTAGAATAAGTTCTATTTCTAACTTGTTGAGAGATTTATTATGAAAGAATGTTGAATTCTGTCAAATACTTTTACTGCATCTATTGAGATGATTATATGATTTTTCATATTTGGTCTAAGATGATAAAATATATTGATTGATTTTTCTTTTTTTAACATGTTGAACCAGCCATGCATTCCTGGAATGAACCTCACTTGGTCATAATCCATAGTCTCTTTTATAAATTGCCAAATCTCTTATGCTAATATTTTGTTTCAACTCTTTATTTCTATGTTCATGACAGATATTGGTCTTTTCCTAGAATGTTTCTGTCTGGTTTTGTTATTTTGGTAATACTAGTCTCATAAAATGAGTTGGGAAGTGATCCTTCTGATTTTCTGGAGGGAATGATACTATTTTCTTACATAAATGGTTGATAGAATTCACCACTGACACTGTCTACATTGAGTTTTCTTTTTATGGAAGGTTCTTAACTACAAATTTCAATTTCCTTAATAGGTATAGAGCTATTCCAGCTATATGTTTCTTCTTGTGTGAGGTTTGGTAGTTCGTGTTTTTTCAAGAAATTGGTCTATTTTATCTAAATTATCACATTATGGGCATAGAGTTGTTCACAGTATTTCTTTATTATCCTTTTAATATTCATGGGATCAGCAGTGATGAACCCTCTTCCATTGCTGATATTGGTAATACATGTCACCTATCATTTCTCTCGGTTAACCAGATTCTCAGCCTATCAATTTTATCAATTTTTTCAGAGAAACAGCTTTGGCTTCATTGATTTTCTCTACTTTTTCCTCTGTTTCCAATTTCATTAATTTATGCTCTAGTCTCTATCATTTCTTTCCCTTTGGTAGCTTTAGGTTTAATCTCCTCTTCTTTTATAGATTTATTAGGTGTAACATTAGGTTATTGATTCTACTTTCTTTTCCATTTTTTAAAATGTTCATTTAACACTGTATATTTCCTCTATATAGTTACTTTAGATCAACTTTACAAATTGTTATTTTCACTTAGTTCAATTGTATTTCACACTGTTAAACTATTATGACTCTTAATAACTCTTTATACCCCAAAATACTGTGATACTACTTTCTACTGGATCTGCACACATTATTTGACCTTTCCTTCTAAATTTGATTTTTACCGAATTTTCTTCTTCTACTGAAGCCATCATTCTTTTGTTAGTGTTACCTTAACTCTATATGTTATCCGTGGTTGAGCTCATCTATTCTGGTGATTTTAAGTGACACTGATAATTCATTTTACTCACTCATTTCTCTATCCATCATCCATCCATTCAGTCACTGGGTACCCATTATTATATGTCAGATACTGACCTTTGTACTAGGGTTACAATAGCAAATAATATAGATAAAAGTGAAAGTGTTAGTCACAGTCATGTCCGACTCTTTGTGACCCCATGGACTGTAGCCCGCCAGGCTCCTCTATCCATAGAATTCTCCAGGCAAGAATACTGGAGTGGGTTGCCCTGCCCTCCTCCAGGGAATCTTCCTGACCCAGGGATTTAACCTCTTATGTCTCCTGCATTAGCAGGTGGGCTCTTTACCACTAGCACCACTTGGGAAGCCCAATAACATAAATAGTTCAGTTCAGTCGCTCAGTTGTGTCTGACTCTTGGCGATCCCATGGACTGTATAACACCAGGCTTCCTGGTCCATCACCAACTCCCGGAGCTTGCTCGAACTCATGTCCATCGAGTCAGTGATGCCATCCAACCATCTCATCCTCTGTTGTCCCCTTCTCCTCCCACCTTCAATCTTTCCCAGCATCAGGCTCTTTTCCAATGAGGCAGTTCTTTGCATCAGGTGGCCAAAGTATTGGAGTTTCAGCTTCAGCATCAGTCCTTCCAATGAATATTCAGGACTGATTTCCTTTAGGATTGACTGGTTTCATCTCCTTGCAGTCCAGGGACTCTGAGGAATGTGAAGGACACTACAAGAGTACATATTGGAAGTATCTATCCAGAGGTGATATTTACAATAATAACACTGGTCACCAACCACAGTGCTGGATCAGGACCTTTCTATATCAGATATAAAACCTTTCATTGCTGGATTATGGGAAGGCCCTGGGAATCCTACAAGTGAAAGCCAGGAGAGCTAAGGTATGAGGAGCCACTTGGGGGGCTCAGTGTTTCCACATTTTAACTACTACTACTACTGTTACTCTGGTGAGAGGTAGACGAATACAAGAGCTGTACCAGCCCAGTCAAATTTACAGTAAAGGCATGCCTAAATGAGAAATACATAAACAAAATATATATGCAAATAGACATAATACATTAATATATATTTTAAAATATATAAATAAAAGACAACCAGCTATAGAAGAGGGAAAACAGTTCTAGGTAAAATGAAGTTAAAAAGCCCAAAAACAAAAGGAAATGACATATATAAAGAAAGCTGACTTCAAAAAAGACTAGAGACTGACAGGAACTTGATAAAGGAAGAGAGATGAAAGGACAATTAACATATACAAAAGGCCACATAGAAAGGCAGTCAAGCTTTATTCTAAGGTCATTGGAATACTATTCATGAAGGGTTTTAAACTGATCAGATGCGCATCTTAGAAAAACCACTATACCTATAGCACTGAATAGAATGAAGGCATGTAAGACTAGGAGAGAGATCAGTTAGAAGGATACTGTGGTGTACACTAAATCTTTATTTCCAGATAATACTTCTGTACCTTGCTAAAAACTGTTCATACAACCTGAATCATAGTGATTTGTTTATATATGATGTTTTTCCACGAGACTCCAAGTTCTTCAGAAACATCATAGTCTCTGGCACAGACTGAGTACTAAGAAATATTAATTGAACTAACCTATAAAGTATGAAACTGTGGATTTGAAATGTCAGTGAGTTGTTTTTTAAATTAAAGGTTAAAGATCCTCTGTTTCAGAAGACAGTGATCCAATATGTGGTTAAATCCTAAGAAGTTAAAGCCATTTGTACAGAATGATCCCAATTATATATTTTAACTTGTATCAGTTCAGTTCAGTCGCTCAGTCACGTCCAACTCTTTGCGACGCCATGATCTTCAGCACACCATGCCTCCCTGTCCATCACCATCTCCTGAAGCTTGCTCAAAATCATGTCCATAGAGTCGGTGATTGCCATCCAACCATGTCATCCTCTCATTCTCCTTCTCACCGCTTTCAATCTTTCCCAGCATCAGGGTCTTTTCCATGGAGTCAGTTCTTCATATCAGGTGGCCAAAATATTGGAATTTCTCAGCTTCAAGCTCATCAGTTCTTCAATGAATTTTCAGGACTGATTTCCTGTAGGATGGACCCATCTAGAGAGATTGTCCTTTGGGATGGGATGCTGGTTAATTTGTATAAGGTATATAATTTTGGGGTTTAACATTTTGGTCCATTTATTTTTTTCAGTATGTATACGTGTCTTTTTAAAAAGAATTTACAATTTTTGTATTTTTCCTCACTGACTATTAACTAAAAACCTGTTTCATTGTATAAAATTTGGAAAAATACAGGACATTTACAAAAGTAGAAATCTATAAAAAGCCACCTATGGAAAGTTTTGTAGAGACTTGATCCATATACGCAGTGTCCAAGTGACCACACATATCTATACAACTCCCATACTTTATATTGTCTGATGACAGATGATAGATGGGTATAGGGGAGGCTGTGTTTATCTTGAAAAAAACAGTTTCCGCTGAGCGATGTGATAAGGCTTGAATAGTCTATGAATATTATCCAGAGAATGTCATCAACTCTATTTTGATGAGGCAGTTAAAAGAGTTTTTGTACCTTCTTAACTTTTATTTTTTACTCTGCTATCAGCTTCTCTGTATCAGGTAGATGTATATTTGTGCGAAACTGTGCTGTTTGATGTACTCTTAATTTCCAGTCCGTTTTGTAGGTGTGGAACTGTGAATAAAGTCTGCTAAACTTATAAAGATAGACTTTAATGTTTCTGTTTACAGATTTATTAATCATCACTAAGATGAGCGGATTGTGTAAGATATCTGGATTTAGAAATTAAAGATTGTTTGTGTGATAGAGAAGTAAATGGTGTTTTGAATATCATAACCTTTTTTTGTGCAATTTTCTATATGTCTTTGTATATGAAATAATCATCATAAAATAAAACATTTCGCAAATAAAACACCAAAAGGAAGCGAAAGGAGTGCTTTAAGATTGATGTAGTGAGAAAGCTTTTGGTCTCTATTGATCTATCTGCAAGAAGGATCGGCGAGACACATAATTAGCTGGGGGAGGAATAGAAGAAACTTGTCAAAAAACAATCATCTCTTTTGGACTGGAAAATGGGAGACGATTCCGATAGTGCATACAATTAAATGAGAGAATTGTTATTCATCATGGGGCGGGTAAAATCTACTGAAATCTGGGAATGATCATCAGAAGTCTGTTGGCATTCTTTCCTGGGCCTGCTCTATTTATCTCATCTTCCCCACAAGTTTGGTCGTGTAGTAGTTATGCCAAAGGTGGAACGGCCATGAAACTAGCAGTGAGGCTGACAGAACAGGGCTGAGTTGATTCAGAGTGGAAAACAGAAAACCTATCCCA